>JANPWX010000021.1:3281010-3404906 GCA_024734555.1 Trochalopteron elliotii
CCCCCAACCGCGCGCTCTCCCGATCCTGGGCGGAGGCCGGCCCCACTCGCTGCCCGCCGCCGCTCGGCCGGGGCTGACGTGTCGCGGCGCGATGGCGGCGGCCTGGGATGAGATCCGGCGGCTGGCGGCCGATTTCCAGCGGGCTCAGTTCGCCGAGGTGGCCCACAGGTGAGCAGGGCGGCTCCGGCACCGCCGCCGAGCCTGCCTGCCGCGCCCCTTCCCCCCGGCCCCGGCACTCCGCGGGAGTCACTGCTGGGAGTCCCGCGGGCCCTGCCATAGCCCTGGAGCACGGGCAGGCCCACGGAAGCGACTGAGTCTGTAGTCACAGCTAAGTTCACGTTGCTCAAAATCGTCACGGCTCCGCTGCTCGGTTTTCTCCCTTCTGTCTGCTTGGCCAGTTGAAGTCGTTGCCCAGAACTTGTTTTTGTTAAAGCAAAGTGAATCCGAAACGCACAAAAGTAAGAAAAAAAAGCGCACAGAAGTATTATAGACACGAATTCTTTAATGACAGGCGTTCCTAAATTCACCAGCTGTGCATTCTCACAGCTGACAGGGCTGATAGCTGTTGAGAGGAGAGTAAAAGTGTTGGAGAGATGACCTGCCTAAGTGAAGCCATATGGATTATTTGGTGGGTGATAAGCAGGATACAGAAACTAATTTCTTTGTCTGAAAAAGTATGTTTGCAAAGAACTGCAAGCAATCTTCATTGTACTCCCTGTGTTTAGTTGGTATGTTTGAAACGTCAATTTAAAGGTAATTTTAGCAAGTACTTCCTTAGAGTAACTGCTGACTCCTTCTGCTTTTGATAGATTGTCAGAACGGAACTGTATAGAAATTGTCACAAAGCTGATCGCTGAAAAGCAGCTAGAAGTAGTGCACACACTTGATGGCAAGGAATATGTCACTCCAGCACAGATTAGTAAGGAGATCCGCGATGAGCTTCAGGTTTGTGGTGGTAAGTGTGGCATTTTCCTTCTTCCTTTGGATTTGGAAGTTAATTTTGACAGCTACAGAAAGAATTTGAAAGTTTTCAGTACCCTTAATCTTTCAGAAAAAGTCAGTTTGCTTCATCAACACATCAATTCACCTACTGCTCTTTTCTTTTCGCTTCAGATCTGTGTCAAGCTTTTAGATAAGCATATCAAGCATAGATATTTTATTTGTTTTATTTTCACCCATGTGGAATTTCTGATATAAAAGTTGTATAAAAATCCTTTTAAAGGAAGTTTGGCATTTTAATATAGTTTAGTACCTCGCCAAGATGTTTGGCCTTGTCTTGGAATTTCAAAGTCATTCTCCTTTCACACCATTAGTAATAATAATATTTGTAAATTGTCGTTGAGAGGTCTTTTATTTTACCAATATGAAAAGCCACCTGTATTGGAAGATGTGACTTAGATATATAAGGAAGCATTTACTGTTCAGGCAGCCTTTTGTTGATGACTTTAATGAGCAGGCAGTGTATTGTACTTTGAGTTATACTTAGGGGTGAATTTCACAGCATCATATGTTCAGAAAAATTAACTTCTTATTATGTCCATACTGATTAGCCATTTTCCCACTGTTACCACAGGTTTACCTCAGTTTATGTTTTGCCATTGTGTATCATACCAGTGAGACAACTTGGGCTGAATTAAAATTTGCTAGGTTTTTTGTTGGTAGCATCATGCAAAAGTAGAAAGTTTTAACAATCTCTGGGTACTTGTGGACTAGTTTAGTTGGTCTGCAGAAAAAGTAATTAAATATTGTGTACACAATGAGCTGTACTATATTCTAAATCTGTTCAAATATGTTTCATGTACTAAAAGTCTGTTTTAACTTTTCTTGAAGGTCGAGTTAACATTGTCGACTTACAACAGGTAACTTTAGTAAATAAAAACTTCATACTTCTTTATTTTCTTTGCCATGTATAGTGTGAATATGGAGTTCATTAGTTTTACTCCAGCTAAGTTATTTTTTTTAAAACAGAACAAATTTTATGAAGAGCTGGTAGCTCATGTCAGGGTACTGCAGATTACTTAATCTGTCCATTTATTGCTTTATTGAAGCCTCTCTGCTTAGTGATAATCTAGGACTTCTGAAATCACTACCAATATATACAATTTCTGTTTATGAACTCTTCCTTTGTAAACTAAGGAGGGCAGACAGAAAAGAAATATGTTACCCATTTAAATTTAAGCTGCAGGAGCATGCATAATTAACTTTGCATGCCTCTGTGAATCTTCCCTCTTCCTTCATTTTTCTCTTGTCTCCACTAATCTTTGTCCTGGAGTAGTCTTCCTCTGTGTCTAATTTTCCCTTCAGGCTTGAGCAAAATTACTTGGAAACAGAAAACCTTTCTGAAAGCCAGTTTCATATTTTCTCTTACTGCTTTCTGGTATTTTTTATTATATAGGTTTCTTTTAACCTTGTAACAGTTGCAAAGAGAGGTTTTTTTCCCTAAAGCATTTCTGCTTTATTCCAAAATTCAGATTAAGTGTATTTATATGCAATAGTATAACAAAATAAAAGCAGCTTTCCTCAAGATACAGAATGTGCAACTGGTATCTCAGTGTTTGCGAATGATTTTCAATTTAAAGTTCTGATGAGAGGTGTTTTTTTAGGTAATAAATGTGGATCTTCTGCACATTGAAAACAGAGCTAATGACATTGTTAAATCTGAAAAAGGTATTCAGCTTGTACTGGGACAGCTTATAAATGAGTGAGTACCTTGAAGAGCAATATGTATCATTCATACTGTATTTATGTTTTAATAAACACAGACTAAAAATAATGTCCAACCTTTGTTGCTTCTGCTGAATGTCTGTGTTCAGTGTCCTGTGTCTAAGAGGCTTCATTTCTTACCCGGTGTCTTTGTGTGCAGCAGCCAGATCTCATTTGCTCTCTAGCTTTGCTGTCTGCCTCAGCTATTGACAAACCTTCTACCCCTTGTTTACCTCACAACCCTAAGATGTTTGAGCTAGTTATTTCATGGCTTCTACTAAAGTAATACTCCTATGGGTTTGTCCTTTTTATTGATTGAGCTTCAGGATCTGTTCTCCTCAAAGAATCTGAAGTTCCTGGCTCTCTTTAAATAGCTAAGACATGTCTTGCTTAGTAAAGCTGTTTTCCAATTTTCATTGACATAATGTTTTCCTCTTTCTCTTGCTTGAAAGTTTCATACAAGTAGATAAACCCCCTCTTAATACTAGCTACCTGCTTAGCAGGCTTTTTAAACCCCACATTTTCATTTACACTGTTCTCCTTTATTCATGTAAAATAACTTTCAGTTTATTTTTGCAAAGATGGAACAGAAGGAGGTATATATTAAAAGAGGTCAGTTATTCAGTATGTGATCTCGAGGTTGACTTTGAATGTCACACTTAATGTGTTGTCTTTTCTTTTCCTTGTTTTTACGAAAGGAGTTATCTGGATCAATTAGCAGAAGAAATAAATGATAAACTACAGGAAACTGGCCAGGTGACAATATCGGAACTCTGCAAGGCATACGACCTTCCAGGAGACTTCCTGATACAGGTGATGAAAGCCACCAACCTGGCAAATGCAGAATTGGTTGTGACCACCTTCTTTCTTTATCTTTGCAATATCCATGGCTTTAAGTCACCGTTTTGTACAAAATTAATACTAAGGTTAAATCTTAGTTTTCGTGGTACATGAAAACCATAATTCTGTTTTCTGCCAAGTTTTCTGTCATACCCATATATCTGATGGAAGAAGGCATGCTTAGAAAAGCTCAGTTCTTCTATTTACAGGCATTATCCAGGCGTTTGGGCAGAATTATTCATGGACAGCTAGACCAGGAAAACCGTGGGGTGATTTTTACAGAAGCCTTTGTGTCCCGCCATCGAGCACGCATTCGTGGGCTCTTCACTGCGATTACTCGGTAAATTGCAGTTCCTGAAAACCACATATTAAAATATTTTTGCCATAGGTCTTTATGGGCCAGATTCACTTGTGATTGAAAAAGAAAAGAAAAAAAAGACCTATGGATAGATTCCCGTAAGTGTAGTTCAGTTCCTGGGATCAGTTCTCAGTTATGTTAGACTCACTTGTTAGAAAGGGGGACTCCCCTTTGGAAAAAAAGGGAAGTATAACAATATATACTATACAACATACTTTAGTGTTTTGGCTGAAAAAAATGTTAATCTATAGTTCTTTTGTTACTTTGTAGAATATCTGTCCTCTTGTCCCTCCACCACTCCTTAGTTAGTTACATATTGATGTGGTTGCTACATGTGATTATAAATAAGTTTTTCTTATTAAATCAATCAATTTTTGTGTCACTTTTAGGAAGAGGAAAACTTAACAAAGCAGAAGTTCCCTTACAATAATTATCACTGCTTTTTTGTGTTATCACTTCACAGTAATTCAGAATTAAAACCCTGTAAGCTATTTTAAACATCAGTGTAGTACCCTGAGGCTAAGATACTATGTAGTTGTGTTCATCCATAGTAACCTCTTTTATTTCTGGATTCTGCACATCAGTTTCTTATAATTAATTTATATTGTTCTGTTTTTCTTTTTTTTTCAAGGCCTACACCTGTAAGTAACTTGATCACTCGGTATGGATTTCAAGAACATTTGCTTTACTGTGAGTTTCATTCAAAATACTTTGTGTGCTTGTTAGAAAATCCATTCTTCATTATTAAAAGTGTGCTTTCAAAGAAGCTTTTTAGTATATAGCCTTAGTTCTGAAATACAGAACAATGTGTTTCCCTTTAGTGTAGAAAGTATTAAACCCTTTGTGCTATGCATAACTGAAGGGATGTTCTCTGTATCCAAAGCAATGAAAACATTTATTGAGAAGATGCCTCTGGGGGCAGAATGATGCAAGAAGTACAGTACTTATTTATTCATCTCTTTCATTATTTGCCCTTAGCTACTGGCAGTTTTATCAGTGAAACACACAAAAGGGGACAGACTTTATGTAGCCAAATGATATTAATTGCTCAGGATTTTATTTACTGACTTTTTTCTGTGATAATGGAGGCTAAGCTTTTGTTATACTCTTAGTTAAATGACTTTATATGCTGAGAGATAAAACAAATCCTTAAACTGTTTGCTTTTATTTTCCGCAGTTCCTTTTCTAAATAGAAATGCATAAAGATTCCCTATACAGCTGCTGAAATCTTTAGGCTCGACTCGTTTGTCACTTTGTGTGCCCTCTGCTGTCTCTCAAAAATGCTGCTTCAAGCGTCATTAGTCTTCTGTGCTGGCTGACCAAGTGCTGCCGGTCTTATAAAATTCTTTAATGGTTTTCTATCTCTTCTTCTATCCCTTAATGCTTCTCTTGATTGGGTCTTTTTACCTTCAGGCCACTGCTCACTTTAGCTCCACTGTAACATCTCTGCTTATCCTGCTGTTCTCCACCACCAGCTTATGCATTAAAAATTAAAATCCGTAAATAAAATCATATAAACACTCTACTTTCACATCATCAGTTTAAATTTTCCACTTTTTTTTCTTTTATGTGCCATCCATGTTTTCATAGATTAAAGGGAAAATCTGTGAAATTGCATTATAATAATGTCTCAATACCCAGCAAATTTCAGTATTTGGTTACAGTCTATTCCACATAAGACCTTCAAGTACATCATTATGCTTTGATGGTATACAGTGTTAATGTGAATTGAAGTTCCTGGTGTTTTCCTGACACCAGTGTTCATCACAATACGCACTTCCAGTACTTCCATGGGGTTTTTTTAGTGAATTTGTTGTTCTTTTTCTTTAGTTTTTCTTACTGTCTTTCATTACGTCTGCAGTTTCTAAGTTTCAAGGAGCTTTTAATCTTTTTATTCACTGCCAGATTTTATTGTGTCCATTTGCTGAGATACCATTTCATTTTCACAAATGTTGGAAACTTGAAAAATATTTTTTAATGATGTTACTTATTACCTTTTTATATCTGTCGCTGTTGGCAGTGTGTTTAAAAGTGGTCTTTGTCAGTTTTCTGTGTTTTCCAGAGTAAAAAAGGAAGTTCAGTGTAATATTTTTATCATTTACAAGCAGCTAATTATTTAATCAATACTTGAGTTTAAACAGGATAAATATTATTCTTTGGTTGTTTCACATAGATGTGCTGCTATTTGTCCTAAACTCTCATAAAGTTACGATAAAAGGTAGTTTCAGAGATGAGAAACTCTTCAGATTAAAACACAAATTACGAAGCATAAGGAAATCACAGATGTTATTAATTTCTGAGCATTATGTTACTGATGTAGGACTGACATACAGGGACACTTACCATCTTCGTTGGACTTTGACAGAGACCTAATAGGACACTATAAACTACTTGGTCACCTTTAAAAATAAATGAGAATTTATGGTAGTTCTACAGGGATCCTGTTGTTTTGAATCAAAATACTGTCTAGACATAGTTGTAGCAATGGTCTCTGAAATCTCTGAGAGCACCTCCTCTGCCCTGGAGTTTTAGAACTGGGACTTGATAAAATACAGACTTTATCTGATCTCTTCATTTCACTTCTTTTCTTTTGGCATCTTTTTTTCCCTAAAGACTCTGGTTCTTTAGCAGATTTTTCAAACAATTTGTGGAGCTCTAGGAGAGTCTAATTCTTTTTTCTAAAAACTTTGAATGAAAAGAAGTTGAAATTGCAAACAGAGAGCCAGTCTTTATTTTCTGAGAATAGCTTAAGTGGAATAGGCACATTGACTCTATTTTCTAGGGCAACTAAAATATTAGGAAGTATAAAAAACTAATTTTATTTCCAGAATTGCTCTTATAAGTTCCATTTTATTCAATATAACTCAACCATGGCAGAACATGATTTCTGACCCTTGTCTTAAACTACATAAAGCTATATCTTGTTTAAATCAGTTTCTCTTTCTGCTGCATTTTTTACTGAAGTATTGTTCAGCTTTGCTAGTGGCAATTGTGTTCAATAGCTGCAAGCTTATACAGCTCATCTACACTATGGGCATATCTGACAAAAACTCTAATGATTTACTATGCACTGTTTCTTCTGGATCTAGGCTTTCAGGTAAACTTCCCTGCATAAGTGAGCTAAACCTCTGTGTGCTGTACTAAGCATGTTGTAGTGTTGACTGCTGCTTCTATTTAATGAGGAAGAAGCCTTGCCCTGTGATACCATTTAAGGTTTTGTTCCAGAGCAAAACTTTTCTTTTAATGAAATAGAAATGAACATAAACTGAGTATAAAAAATGCCATCTGGCAAAGCTCTGGAAATTAGCAGAGTTAGAAGTTGATGCCACTGATTTTTTAAAATATATCTCTCGTATTACAAAAAGGCAAAAGCAAAACATAGGAGGCAAAACAGATATTCCTATGCAACTTAAATGTATAGGAAAAAAAATCTTATTTAGCATTGAGAAGTGCTTAGTACTTTGGTACCACTACCACCAGTTATCAATATATTCTTTGTCAGCAGTATTTGTGTATTCTCAAGAGGTTATTATTGGCAACTGTGTTAGGCAGTTTAGGTAATGACTTGTCGTGTAATTTTCTGTGTTCAGATCTCTTTTTTTTCCATTTTAGTTAACATGCAAGCAGTGAATTCAAAGAGAAATTATTAATAAAATGCTAGTATATTTTACTCCTCTGTCCAGAGAAAGGTTCTTCTGTGTCTGCATTTTTTAAATTAAAAGCTAAAACTGCCCATGTATGTGTTCAATAAAAAACGTTTTGATCCTGCCATTGTGACTCACTCTTTGGAAACATCGTCTGATTTCCAGAGCTTTTGTGAAGAAATTCTTATAAGTGTTAAAAATAATTGATAGAGCTTGGCAGAGTTTCACTAGAACAAGCACAAACTAATTGGTGGAAAGAAAGAAGAAACAAACCAGGGAAAATAATTACTATCTTTTGATTAATGGATATACTAACTTAGGAAACATCTCCTCATTTATTTTCCTCTTGTAGCTTTGCTAGAAGAACTTGTTAATGCTGGTCGTCTGAAAGGCGCCGTGGTTGGTGGGAGACAGGATAAGGCTGTGTTTGTTCCAGACATCTATTCCAGAACACAGAACAAATGGGTGGATTCCTTTTTCAAGCAGAATGGTTACTTAGGTAATTAATCTATATTCTTAGACATAAAATAGCTTTCTAAAACTAGTGTGGGTAATTTTTCTTACCTTAATATAGTTAGTGTTTAGAGTGAAGCCTCACAAGGAGAAGTGGGCATCTGTGCAGTGGCTGATACTCCTTTGCTAAAAACCCATCTTGCTCACAATGATGTGTGTTACTTTATCACATTGAACTGTATTTCAGTGGAGGAGACCATACTGCTAAACAGTAACTATTTCTCACAAACAGTTGCAAATGCTGTTTTTATTATTGCTCTGAAGACATTGGTTAGCCTGCTCATTGCAGACTTTTCAGATCATCATGGCTGGAGTTTCAGACCAGGTGTCTAAATTACAACCAAACTTTGCCTGCTAATAGTCCAAACATGCAGTGCTCTGGAAGAATTTTTTTCAAAAATAATATCTGTAGAACTGGAGAGTAGTAGTAGTGTCCTGATCTGAATCCAGACAATTCTAACTTCAAGCTGAGTGATGCTGGATGATGGTGTTTTGAAACACCACGAGCTGTGGGAAAATGTGGATTTGAATAAAGAGTGGAATGTCCCCTTATGGTCCCAAAGGGTCAGGCCCTAAGTAGCAGTTGTTCTTGCAGATTGAAAAGGTTCACCATAACTTACACTGATAGATGGTATTGAATGTTTCTGTAATACTGCTTGATGATGAGTGAGTTTCTGTAATACTGCTTGAGTGTCTCTCAGTCTTTGATTATTTTCCCCACATCTTAAGTATAAACTGCCAAAGAGTTGAAAACAGAACACTTGGGCACTGTATGTATTGTAAATATTGCTCATGCTAGATTAGAATCATTATGAAAGACATAACTGCAAATATAAACTTAATGGTATAAGAACCCAAAAAAACCAATTTTCTAAAGTCAGATCAAAGTCCGTGATTTAATCTGCACATTTCTATTAACAACATTTAGATGTAGCTTGTACTGAACGAAGTTTTAGGTCAGCATTAGCTTAAAGGCTGCATTTACTTTCTAAAAAATATGTAACTCTTCATTTCCTGCTTTCAAAATAAAGTCATCCCATAAGATTTTGTATGCGTATGAGGGAACTAAATTTTAACAGACATCTAACTATTTTACAGAATTTGATGCATTGTATAGACTTGGCATCCCTGACCCAGCAGGCTACATTAAAAAAAGATACAAGTCCACACAACTCTTATTTCTGAGAGCAGCTTGTGTTGGTCAAGAAATTGTGGATCAGGTTGAAGCCTCTGTGGAGGAAGCCATCAGCTCTGGAAACTGGATAGATGTAGCAGTAAGCAATCCTTTCAGTTGTTGTTGTTGAATTTATTTCTTTTTTCTCATTTTTGTGTCAAATGATACTGAAACTACACGTACGCATGATGAAATTCTATGTTGTCAAAAAAGAAAATTCTGTTTAATTAAAATGACAAGTAAAAGGGCATTATTTGCCTTTGATTGGATCTGAACAAAACCGGGAAGAACATACTGGCATTCAGTTTGCAGATATGTAAGACTAACTTTCATTTCAAAGCTAGTGTGAAAGTACTCTGCTAGAGAGCAATATATTTCTGTTGAGCTGCCTTTTTTTTTTTTTTTTTTTTGTGAAAATGCCTAAAGTAAATGCTTACAACACTTTTGGTGACCAGAGGGGTCTTAGCCACTTTGTCCTGGCTAAGTTCTAATTTTAGGCCTTAGAGCACTTTGTTGCTCTTAAGTCCTGCTGTTGTCCTGTGTTTGGTATTGCTCTGTAGCTGTTGAGCTTCATTTTGAAGAAGGTGCCATGCATTTGCCCGGAGGTAACGCGTATTTCTAGAGCAATGTAGATTTGCCATGTTAGAAGACTTAAAACAGTGTGTACTCTTAAATTACTAGCTTAATTTGAAAAGTGCAGTGCTTTCTGAATAGTTAGCAGGTGTCAAAAGGGCCTATGTCTATTCTCTCTTATCTACTTACAAGGCTATTGTATTTTAATTTTCTTTACACTAGACTCTTCTGCCCAGCTCATTGTCCGAAGAAGATGTTGGGATTTTGCTCCAGCAAGTGATGAGATCCTTAAACAAAAGCTCTTCAGGTTTAGTCTTCAATGACACCATTGCAGTCAGTGAGAAATTTCTAAGCAGCTGTGCTGACCTTTTTTCTGATCTGATGCAACAGAAAGCAGAAAAGGTACAGTAGGTTTTTTATTGGTCAAGAGGCAGTGCACGTCCAGTGTCAGAGTAAAGCTCATGGGACTTTCTAGTCACTGTTAAAATTTCTGTACATCTCATCTGAAATACAACTAGAGAAAGAAGCAAAACAAATGAACAACAGGTTTCTATATTTAATGGGTGTAATTTATACTGTGATGCACTCAGGAATCCCAGTCTCATGTGTTGCACTTGGAAAACATGATGTTTTATTAGTGTACTTGAAAATGGCCAAATCGCTTAAAGGTTTCTTCTATTGCTGTGTGTATCTTTTTGCTGTGATGTGCATGTTCTTCATTTTAGGAAATTAAAAACAATCCTGTTAATTTAATCACTGAAGAGGATTTAAAACAGGCTTCTTGTTTAGAGAGCTCATATGCCAGTAAAAAAGACAAAAAGGATGAAAGAAGAAAGAAGGCAACAGGTAAAACATCAATAATCAACTTAAACAAAAAAACCCAAAACAAACTTGTTTTATCTTTGAAATAGTCAAATATAAAATTAGTATATTTTGTAGTCTGTTAAATGCTTCCAGTCCATTGCTTAAGATACTTAAGAAATATTCCAACTGCTTACCATTATACTGTGGATGTGGATACATCTCAGCTATGCCCATGAGAACTGATTTCAGACTTAGAAATGCAGAGGAAGTACTATGAAGGTCTCTTGAGTTAGTTCAACACAAGGTAAATGTTTTTAGAAGCAAGGAATCCTGTGTTCATTTCTTATTTTATACAATACGATTGCATAAGACCGAATAAAACCAGTATTAGGTCAGGGACCTCTGTGCCATGTTTTATTACACAATATAGATACAATTTTAGTCTCCATTTTTCAGAGATCCAGGAAAATTAAGAGGATTCTTATTATTCGTCTTGAGATATTAATTCCAAAATAACTTTGCCTAAATTGAGAATGAATTTTTGGGGTTTTTTTTTGAAGAATACTCATCATCTTTTCTGAGAAAACCATGCCATAGAATTTTCTGTTGTTTGCACATGTAACAGTTACTTGGAAATTAAGACAGTTTACTTTGAGGTATATTCTGGATTAAATTAATCCCAAACCTTACTCCATTTGTATGGTGACTGCTTGGAATGTATTTCAGTTGAAGGAAAAATAAAAATGTGGGTTTGACTCTTCAAAATCTTTCTGATTTTTAAAACAGCATTCAGTCTGAAGAGTGTGAATCCCAAAAACTTTATGTAGCTCTTGTGCTGCTACAACACGTCTGAGCAATCTATGTTGAGTTCACTTGCAGAGTGCTACTGTGCTGCTGAAAGTAGGAGAATTAGAGCACTGATGCATCCGGCTTGATTGAATGTGCTCATCTGCAAAAGAGAAAACTCTACTCTTAAAAGAAAAAGCTGAGTTGACGTGGAAATTAAACTTACTCTGGCCACAAGAGATGGCAGATTTTTCTTGGCCATAGCTAAGGCATGGAAGCTTGGAACCTTAATTGAACTGTCATAATAGAATGACTGGTTTCCAGCCTTCTGAGGAGTGAGACTCTACTGAGCCTGTACTACGTGTCTAGACAAATTCATACCCACAGGTAACATGCTGCACCATCAGCAAGCACTACCCTGAAATGTTTTCTTATGGACTGTTATGTGCATTACCTAAAAACACCCCAACATAGCAGTTTTATGTAATTTAATTACTGTATGCAGTCACATTTCAAATAGGCTTGCAAAAAGCACCAATTTTTTTTGGCTGTTCCTACAAAGTGATGCTTAAAAATCCATCTACAGCATGTAACAGGTGCAGTTAGCTTTTTAAGTAATAGCATCTGGTCTTTGTGTTTCCTTTTCTTAAACAATAATAGTTGCATAACGTAGTTACTTGAAACCTTGGACCATATTTAAATGGAAAAAGCACCTGTTTCTCAAGGCATAGTGTATATATGTATGGCACCATGGAATTTAAATTTCTTCCAAGTGAAAAAATAAAACTTAGAAGAGGCTGTGAAAAAGGGAACTAAGAGCAGAACAGCTTGCCTTGTGGAGAGGGACTGTATAGCAGATTGAGATTGTCTGCAGTTGCATACATTGATTGCAGGATTTCTGACCAAAGTAATTTGTTATGTGTGTCAGAACTGGAACATCCCATTGCTCTATAGTCATCTAGGAAAAGTCGAAAAAAATTGAGTGCTCTAGTTACTTGAATGTATGCTTCCAGGAATATTTTGGATAAATGCATACAGTGTAGGATTCTTTCTCTGAAAATTAACAAAGTTACATTTTCTAAAATATTTTTTACAAACTCAGTTATTTAGCATCATTGAATAAAAATGCTAAATGCTTACTAAGATGCTGTTTTCAGCCAACAGAAGATCCCCCATTACATTATGGACTCCAGTATCTCATCTGTTTTTAGCTGAAGAAAGACACTGTTTTTTTGGGTTTTTTTGGTTTTTTTTTTTAGTATATGCATTTGATGTTAGTGTTTTTGTGTATTAATGACATTAATTTAAAGCTCTGCCTCAGTTGCTTTTTTTCTTAAGAATGAAATTTCTGGCCTTAAGATTCTGAAATACATGTTCTAGGTTGTGTTTAGAATCAGGTCGTGGTTTTCAGTCCAGCATTAACAAGTAACACAGATAAATTATCGTGGTATTGTAAACTTTTGAAGTGCTACAACTTTCCTGTGCACTAAGCAAGTGATTCCCCACCAGAGGGCAGTGGAAGCGTGAGAGGAGGAGGTGGTGGGAATGCCAGAGAGATAAAGATTAAGAAAACCAAGAAGAAGGGAAGAAAGGATGCTGACAGTGATGAGGAGTCACAAGGGACTGCCACAGGTTTGTCATTTTATTTTAGGCACTATCTATTCATATCTATTCAACATGGTTTAACTACTTTCTTGTTTTTCTACATGTCTGTTTTTCCCCCACTGTTTAGATAAGGTCAGCTAAAATGTCAAGATGAGAAACAGTATGTAGTTAAAATTGTATTAATGGATATGATGTTGCTATTTAAATGAAATGGACATTACATGTTTGCTGAAAGATATAACTTAGTCTTTAAAAAAGAAATTTAGGTCAAGGAAATAATACCATTTTATATTCTTTTATTTTTTGTAGGAAATGCTGTAGATTTTGGGGTGAATGTTACACTTGATTTTGTAACACCTGCTGCATGGTGCATGATAAATAGATGGCCTAAATTAACAAATGATAGCAATCAAACAGGTTTTTTCTTCTTTTTTCTTCCTTCTTCATAGGAATAATGAACAGTCTAAACTAATGTTTTGATAGTTTTAATATCTCTCCTTATTGGTGCCTCTTTCTCTTCCTTCACTATTGCAAGAATGAATATGAACGGCTTGCTAAGTCAAAGCCAACATTGTTGATTTAGAGCAAACAGTGGTTGTAAATTAAGTAATCATGTGATACCTTTTGTTCCATGTACAAATGTGTGCTTCTATTTTATATATAGTGTCCAGGCTTCCAATACTGGCTGAAAAATACTTCTAAACATGATATTTGAATTGTGAAATACAGTGTAGTGATTTTGTTTGACACTGCTCTCACAGAGTGCTGTAGTTCATATATAAATGGAATTGTTTTTCAGGACTACTCAGTTACTGAGTAAACAATGTTCAGTAGTCACTGTTGGGTTTTGGTGTAGGCTTTCTGTTTTGCCCTTATTGATGCTTGTATTGCTGTATTATAATAAATAACTTGAACCATGATCACAAGGTAAACTCAGATTAAACCATTCAAATATAAATAAGATCCTTTCTAAAACCTGATTTAACCTCCCTTTTCACTTACTTATAAGCCCTGTATGTTCATTAGTACTGTGGCACAACAAGGAAAATCACTGATCTCCATACTTATGTGCACAATAACCCTGTTTTAAAGTGCATCTGGATCATTTTCTGGTTCTCTGTCATCATTCTGATCTCATTCTTAGATGTAAAAATTCTACCACAGCCACAAAAAGTTAATGTTTTGCGCAAAACTGAAATACAGATGCACTAAATTGTATGCATATAAATTACTTTTATTACTGGAACACCTTGTCTGGTTTAATTTATCACGTTTCGGATTTTATACTGTAATCTCAAGTTTAGGACACTGTGTTACATGATTGTGTACCTTACTAAATGGAGTTTAAAAAAGTGAAAAAACAGTCTTGTGAAATCCTTCAAATAGGAGCACTCTATTCAGTTTTGGCACTTTGTGGTGACATTATGGTTTCTAAACTAATGGGCCAAGCAGACTGAAAAAAGTGTCACCAAAAATGCATATCATCATACACTTCTTCAGATGTCTATTACAGAAACTTGTAACTGATCAAAAGAGAAATTTTGTCAGTTTTTCATATGTGTAAAATTCAAGTGTCATGTTGTCCTGTCCTGTCTCTTTTTTTCCATTGTTGATAATGCATTTCTTCTACGGTGTTTGGACTTTGAGGCTTTCCAGTGTCTCGTGCCACAGAGTAATTGCAGCAATGCTAAATGGAATATTTTCTCAGTGAGTGTCATTTATGGCCACTACAGGTAGGAGTAAGAAGCTGGAGTTCCCTTTCATGTCACAAGAGGAAATTGAGGATGTTTTAAAGACCCGCATGCAGGATTGCCCTGAAGAGCTTATTACAGAAATTGCTGAACATCTAAGAAGGTAATTTCAATAATTCAGCTGGAGTTAGAAAATTTGTGATTCCCTTCAGATGACTCTACGGTTTGTTTTCTTCCTTAGAAAAGAGTGCTTTGTTGGTGGATGTGAACCACAATATTCTTTTTCTGTACAGCTCCATATTACACATGTCTTATGTGTAAGCTGTGCTGACACAGTAATGTGCTTCTGCTTAACACTATATGGTCCTGTGAGCTCATTTTCAGCTTCATGGGTGTATTTCCACCCCCTTACACTGATCCATGCTGGGATTTCACCAGTCCCATCTTCTGGACAGCCTTTGGTATATGTTCATGTTCCCTGGCATCTGTGTCTCCACTGGTACCTATGAGAACTGGGTAGTAAGTTATGTCAGCAAACTGAGCTATGCAAAGATGAATAACTTTTTTTAAAAGGTGTTCAGTACCAGAGAGGACGTGAATATGTATGTTCAGAGCAAAAGGAACATAAGATAAGACTGTGATAGCCAAGCTTGAATAAACTTGGAGTGTCATAGTAACTGCATCTTTAGAAAATTTTCTAGAGACCCCTGAAAGTTTGTGAATAGCATTGCTTCTGGAAATCCTTTTATCTTTCACCTTGTTCCCGTTGAGGACTTAAGAGTTAAAACTTTGGCATACGTTTACATACCATACTATAACATTAGAACATTCACCATTGAGTATATTTTAATTTCCTCATGAGGTGTTTTTTCTGATTTTCATAATTTGCTTTTTATTTATCTCACCATTCTGTAGCGTTCATGTCCTTGTCATTTACTACATAATGAGGTCATGTTCTCTATTGCTGATATATTTGGGAAAACCTTGTACAATTTCATGGTTTGCTCAGTGTTTTCCCCTTTCCTCTTTCTTGTTCTAAGACCTTTGACAAAAACTTACCAGGAAGTTGTGCGTTCCGTTTTTACGTCTTCAGCATCTTCCTCTGGAGCCAACAGAAGACAGGCTATGAAGGACTTGCAGGAGGAATTCTCAAACTTGTACAACAACATTCGGTTATTTGAAAAGGGAGTAAAGCACTTCACAGGTACAAAATACATACTTTGAAAAATGAGTATGCTCCTTCAAGGATGTTAACTTTATTCCAGAATCTACATTAAAAGTCAGACAGGAGCAAAAGTTTAAAAAGGAAAATCTAAAAATAAAAAAAGAGATGTGTTTGGTATGCCTAACACTGCCTTTATGCTGAAGTGCATTGCTTTGCACAGTAATTGAAATACATTCTCTTTATTTCATATCCATATTCTGTCATATCTTATGTCAAGATGACTGTGTTCTTGTCTTTCCTTCCCAAGTGTTTGCATTCCTTCCAATTTTCCACTGTGTAAGTGAAAAAAAAGAAAAAAAAAAGGAAAAGATTAGTAAGCTCACTTTATTCTGTCAGCTGTGCCACTAATTAAAAAATTGTATACCACCTGATTCTAAGAAGCTGCTGTTTAAACCTCATAGGTTTGATACTGAAAGTAGCTGCTGCTTGAGGATACTCTGTTAGATTCGTTTTGCAGGGGGTTACTCTGTAAGGTGTGACAGAAAAGTTAGCATTAGGAAAATGCTGTAGACATTTCCAAGATTCTCTGCTGTATTCAGCTTTTTCCTAGAATTTTCCCTGTGGAAATCTTCTAGCAGAAGGAAGCACTAGCAGATCAACCTGATATTCCTGTATTTTGGAATATGTGAAATTATTTCCCATTAGCCTTTGTTCTTGGACATGTATTCTGTAGCTCCTTGGTTTTTTTCCAAATTCCAGTATTTCAGTCTTAAAGTCACATGGTTGTCCTTCTATTTAACTGCTTGTCCTGTGGAATTTTCCTTTGCATACTGTTGACTTGATCAGTAGCAGTGGTTCGGGAGGATTGTACAGGGACGAGTTTACTGCTTATATAGATACATCTTTGAAATACTAGCAATGCATTAAAATGTTCTTACAGACCTGAAAGCTCACATTTTTCACTGAACAATGTTCCATAAGAATGTCACAGCAAATGAGGGATGTTACCGTCATGTATCCAGATAACTTTCTCATACTACTTGTGGTTGATAGAGTCCACAGTTAGGAAGGTGCTGTGGTAGCATCATAGGAATCAGATAACTATAGTAAGTTACTTTAATCACTTATTTCTTTTAACAGATGATACTCAGACTAACCTTGCCAAACACCTGTTGAAGACTCTGTGTACAGACATCACAAATCTGGTTTTCAACTTCTTGGCATCTGAGTCAATGATGACAACAGAAAATTACTCCACAATCACAAGTGAGGTACAGAATGAAAAGTTCCTTTCTAACAATCTCAAGTAGATCAGTGATGTTTGTTCAGTAAGTAATTGCTTCACTTGAAATATGCCTACATCTGAAAAGATGATTAATATTACAGATTATTTCCTTTCTTGTCCCATACAGGGCAGAATCAAGATTTTAGGTAAACTGCCAGAAGATACCAAAGGTCCTTTAACTAAACTGCATGCTTCTCTGAATGGCAAGGTAAAGTTAATCAAGTTCAGATTTTCTGTTTTGCTAATACAATGCTAATAAATACCTGACACACATAGAGTAGTACACAGCCATTGCTGCTGTGAAGGTTGAAGGCAAAATAATCTTTTGTATTTGTGTAAGGCAGTGGGAGAAAGTGTGCTTTCGTATCAGTGAATTTTCAGAGATGAAAAGGTGATCTTCTATTTTGATGCTAATAGTCACCTTGGCTCCTCGCTGCCATATGGGATCCAGTGTGCCTTTTATGGGCAGGTGAAAAGAGTGAAAACTGAGCAAGGATCTCCAGTGTAAAGTGATTGATGTTTCTTGTATTTTGTTCCCAGAGATCTTGCTTGTTCTCCCATGTATTTCTTAACTAGTAAAATTACAGATATTTTTTAAAAATTCCAAGCGTTCAGATTATGGCAGTGTAGGCACAAAGAGAGTTATTTATTAATTCTTTTATGCAAAAGGTTGTACTGAGGTGTTTCTTAATAAAAAATATATTTGTAAATAATTGTAGAACATGTATTCATTTTTAATTTTATTTCCAAGACTAATGAATTACAGTTTGGGTTAGTATTTAAGTGTATGAACTGTTGTAAGATGGACAAAGGTAACTTCTACTAAATACATGCTCCTTTCTCTTTTTTTTATAGTTTGTATCAAGTGTATTCACAGTCATCTTTTGTGTGATTAAGTGTGAACAGTAGTTAAACTTTCTTATAATCTGCAAACACAGATTAAATATTTATATTATTTTTAATAGACTATAGAAGATTTTCTTTCGTGCCTTGATTCTGCAGTGGATATATGTGGTATTATGGTGAAAAAAGGAGACAAAAAGAAGGAGAGGTACCTTAATTTTATTTATTCTATGAAATGTGGCTATGTTGCTGCACAAATGCTGGATGGTTAGTATGGGAGCAGTCACACTCAATGTGTAATAGGCCTTCTTTCCAAACTGCTTAACTGAAAAATAGGAAGTCAAGCAGTTCTAAATCCATAGGAGGAGGAGGAGAATTCACATTTAGCTAATTTTGTTGGCTCACTACCTTCTGCAATATAGTGTATAAATTCCCTAGGGGTCTTTCAAAATCTGAGCTTAGGGGTTTTTTAATTAATGTTTTGGAATTCCACATAAATAAATGCTCAGAGGAGAAAATAAAAATTAATTGATGTTAAGTAAGTTTTAGCATCTGTGATCAACTACTATATGATAGAATCATATTTTTTGTTTAATATGTTTTTGTTCCTTAGGCAAGTCCTGTTTCAGCATAGACAAGCTCTGATTGAACAGCTCAAAGTCACAGAAGATCCAGCTCTTGTTCTGCACCTGACATCAGTATTGTTATTTCAGTTTTCAACTCACTGCATGCTTCATGCACCAGGAAGATCAGTACCACAGATCATTAATTTCCTAAGTGGCAAGATCCCAGAGGTATTCTTTCCTAGCTTTTTAAGGGGAAATTACCTTTTTTCTACTACAGAACATCAAATTTGTGCCTTACACTTTTGCTGCATAAACCTGACACTGTTGGGTTTCATGTTTAAACATTACTTATGTACGGAATATACAGTTCCTCTGATCTGTACTGCATTGCAAACCTATCTTTTCAGGGATCTGTCATCAATTTTTTTTTATAAAATTAAAAATCAATCTGTTATTTGTCCTTTGATTTAACCATAGAGACATCTCTGTCTTGGGGCATTTTATATTTCTTAAAACTGAACATTTTTACGTCTTTCCTCTGAGCTAGAGCATGGTTGCTTTTTAAACTTTTCTAATCCAGTTTTGGAGAAAGATGTACCTCTTCAAGAGCAAATGCATTGAAATTATGTATTTTATACTGTCAAAACTGGTGTGTGATGTTTACTAGCTGCGTTGCTTTCATGCTTCAGTGGTTAATTGTCTTGTTCTTGCAGCATGGATGCACTTTCAGTTTTCTGCCTCTTTGAATGTCTCTCAGAATTTAGGTTGTCAAATACTTTGTTAGAAATATATTTCTGTATCACTAACTCTCTTTGCCCAAGAATGGGAGAATGCTTTCTAAAAAATTACATCTTTAATTACAGGTCTGTCTACCTTCTGTAACATTGACATCCCCTGGGTTTGTTCTCATTTTTTGCCCTCAGGATCAACATTCACTGATAGTCAAATACCAAGGATTAGTGGTGAAACAATTGACCAGCCAGACTAAGAAAACTGAACATGAGGACACTGACACAAAGAATAACATGGAAGAGGAGGAAGGAGCAGAAAGCATTCGAAAAGAGCTCCAGGAAATCACTACCTCTATCAAAGATCTTGTTCTCAGACCTAGGAAATTTTCTGTAACAGAAGAATAAAACTGTTATTCAGCACATTCTTTTATGCTGAAAAAAGGGACAACAGAAAATGCTTGACAGACTTTAAATTTGGCCTCTAGTAGTTTGCAAGTCACAGCCAGGGAACACAGTTGCTGGATGATGGTGGCAGATGGAGTTTTGTTACTTCTGCAGGGTACTTTCAACACACATCAATGTAGATGTGGCAGAACACAGTTGTGGACACTTTGGGTACAAAACCAGTGGGTTTTATTTGGCATTCTCATGTGAGACCTCAAGAAATTACTCTTCAAATAATAGTGTATTTTGTTCCATACACACACAGGCTGATAGTTTTACTTCTCTGATTTGGATTGGTAGTGAGGTAAAGATTCCATATAAGTGTCTATAAGCCTGTCTATCTTAATTTCGAATACTGGTTTTGAAACATACTCTGATACCTAGTAGCACACCAGTGAAGGCCATCTTTACTCTGGTATCATTAGTGGATGTTTCCAGTTTCTGTTCGTTGGACTGCAACAGTAAAAACATTTTGAGTACAAGTGAATATTGATAAACTTAAGGGAAGTGACCCACTACTAATGTGAGTTTCAAACTGTACTGAAAGTTCATGAATATCAGCACACTCATACTACTGATGTATTCTGCTAATGTCTGAAATAGTTGTTCATTTAAAACTTGTAATTCAGAGGTGACACTTTTTTACATTGGCATTTTGGGAGCAGACAGACCCTGTTACACTTGCCATATTGTACATGCTAGGTGTTCATTCAGCAGACTTGTTGAGTGCTTAGTCCAGTTCCCATAGCAGATAGAAGCATTCGTTTGCATTCTGTTTGCTCTTGAGAGAATTTGTGGTGTTCTGTTTATCCTAAATTTCTTGAAAATAATTTAGCTCATGATCTTTCTACATAAACTTCATAGACAGAAATACTGCTCCCCTCAAGGTTTTTGCCAGCCTTATTTTTACATGAACAGTAGTTTATGTCTTCAGGAAAGTGCAAAAATGTGAAAATTTGAGTTCTATCACTATTAATGCCATAATTCTTGTATGACATATATACTTTTAATTTATTTTTAAGACAAGATAATTTTCAAACAGGAAATATCTAAGTTCTATTACTTCAGTAATACCCATTGATTTCATGTATGTAATTTAAGGGTGTTTGCATAGCATCAAGGTTGAGTAATAAGAGACGAAAAACATTCTTTTCTCTAAGAATGTCATTCACCCATCCTTGCCAAAACTGATTCTCAAAGAGGGCAAATTCTGTGTGAATTCTGCTCCATTCAAATTTTTGTTTTCCAACAATTCAGATATTCTTGTGAACTTAATCATAAACATATCCAAGCCTGAAATTGCAACAACTGAAAGTTGAAGAGGCCAGGTATGGAACCCCAATAGCAGAGTAGCAAATGTTAAGGTGATTTTGGTGATGTAAACAGTAGAATTTTACACATATTTAAAAGGCAGTAATGTTTCACAATGTTCATGCCAATGCTAGTCTTTTATCAGCCATAAGAACAGTTTGGAATTGTAAGGCAGAAGCAAAGGTAGTTGTTTCTCTTTCCTTGGCAGGAGGTTATAACAGCTGACAGTAAAAGACAGTGAGGAATAAAAGATGGAAAATATTCAGCTTGTTCAACTTTGTTTAAGAAATAGTTTGTATACAGGGAATAGGTTTGATTTTGTGTTATTTAGCCAGAATAATTAATAAGTTCCTATAATGAATGTAAACAATTTTATATGACATGGAGCTTTTTTGTAAATAATATGCCATATGAAATTCTGTATGCAAATAAGAAATTATTTTAATAACATTAAATGATGAAGTATTTGAAGAGCATTCTGTTGACTTCACCAGTGTTTGATCATTTTGCAACTTGCAGCTTTCAAACAGCAATAGGTAATATGCACTGTTAGACTTAACACACCATTCTGAGTGTCTCTGTGTTTTTGTTTGACACAGTTTTATGCTGGTATAATAATGAACTTACTACAGAATTTACTTTATCATGTGTTCAGCTTGTTATATTCCAGCCTATTTTATAAGAAGCGTTAAAAAAATAGATTTTTTGAAGTAGATACAATGGAAGCACCACAGTTCAGCGGTATCTTCTGACTACTAACAGAATTCAATGAGACATGGTTGGAAAACTGTCCCAGG
The DNA here is from genome assembly GCA_024734555.1 of Trochalopteron elliotii. Lineage (NCBI taxonomy): Eukaryota > Metazoa > Chordata > Aves > Passeriformes > Leiothrichidae > Trochalopteron > Trochalopteron elliotii. The sequence continues at coordinate 3,302,844 of JANPWX010000021.1, forward strand.
TAGTTCTTCTTGATTTGGAAATTCAGTCTTTAGTTTATGATACAGAAGTATATCTTCTGAAAGAGAAAGAAAAGGAATTTTGCTAATTCATAGCGGTTTTTTCCTATCCCTAGGAGGAATGTATGTGGGAGGAAGAGTAATCTTGTCTTACAAATCAGAGGTGCAAAACAAAACAAAAATGCCCTTTGGAAAATATCTAGGAAAATGAAAGGCACTACAGAGTATACAAATTAATACTTTTGCTCTGATTTCAAGTGTTAATGTCAGTCCCTCACCTTCACTTAAGGTGTGTAAACACCACCGTTATTTTTTTAATCTCATAAACTGACATTTATAAATGCATGTACGTGTCTACACACAACCACTTAAAAATGTTCTCAGCTTTGTTTGCTGCCACTCAGACTGGAGTGGATGTATTAGCCATAGGTAGCATAATACCTGTCTCAGCAACAGCCTTGCCTTCTTTTTAAGTGGCAAAAGATGACTTTTGTAGTTGGTTGCTTGCAGATCTGCTGAAAATAAGCCAACTGTTGCTCAGTTCGAACTTTCAACTGTCCTTTCACAGCTTCTTGAAAAAATTTGGCACAGGTTTCTAAATAATATCACTGGGTTTTGTTGTCTGCATGAATCTGAGGCTTGTTCAGATAAGACTCCAGTATTTCTGTTCTCTGTAGGCTCATGAGTAAGACAAGCAGTAGTTGCTCCTTAAACGTTTTTCTTAGTAAGTAACAGTAGGCCAAGAAAATGGAAATTTCTACAAATCTGGGTGGATTGGAGTTTCTTGTTTAATAGAAAGTTTCATACTCTTGCAGATGACAGAAGAGTGACTGTAGTGGGTCTGACTGAAGGTCAGTTTAGCCCAGTATTGCGTCTCCAGCAGAGACCGAAAATGGATGCTTAGAGAGGAGCAGAAGAACAAGACGTAGTATTTCTCCTTTGAGTGCTTTCTGAGCCTCCAAATCCATGCTGCCCAAACTTTTTGAACAACAATTGTACTTTATTCTAGATACTGTCTGCTAGCCCAAATAACACAACATATTCAGTAAATGCCAAAGATATTTTGTCAGGAAAACATGGTCTTACTTTAGGAATTGTTAAGGAATGCCATCTCTTTGAAGTTCTGTTCTTTAAAAAATGAATATTCTAAATTGGAACAAGTAACTTGAGTAATTTAAGGAGAAACACCATTTGCTTGATGAATTTCCCAAACCCTCAACATGAAGAGGAGGGTAGGTCAAGATAGGTTGTGTTGGGAGACAAAGAAAATAAGCTGCTTTGTATTTCAGGAAGTTCAAGAAGTGTTGCAGGAGCTGCAAGAGGCATCATTCACCTGATAGTCTGAAGAAGCAATAGGCTTTTGCTGACCTCTTGATTTGTACCTGTTGGGAAAAACCCTGATTCTGTTTTAGATGTTTCTCTGGGCCTGTCTTCTATTAATGTATCTACATCTTAGACAAATTTGAGGGTAGTCTTTGAAATATGAGGAAAGTGATGTGCTCTAGGACGTGTCTGAACTTCTCATGCTTGATGGCAAGAACATACTGTGTTAGTGTTTCTAAGTGTCATCAGCTCTCTCAACAGATCTGCTTGAGAAATACTTCTGTCTGGATCTGATTTATGAACTTGAAAAGCTACTTGGTTAAGAACTATACTATCAGGTTTTTTTTCTTTCTGAAAGGAAAGACGAGAAAACTATTTACAATTCTTATTCTAGACTCAAATTCACACCTAACTTGTCCTCTCTCCCCTCAGTCTGCTAAAATCACAGGCTTGAAATGAAAGGTGCTTGGTATAAATCAAGCTTATAGCACAAATTAAAATAGGAGGAAAGAAATCAGTCTTGTTTAAGTAATGACTGCGTGTCTGGAGAGGTTTAAAAAGACCACAAGCAGAGATCATCAGGTCTTGGCAATAGTAGTCAGAGGATTAGTCTTAAATGTGAGACACTATCTGGACACAGATAACCTCCAGAACATGTCCAGATTTGGCAATTTTGCCAAAGTACTCAGATAACGCAATACATATTTAAACCATTCAAACATTTCCTTCTTTCTTCTGTCTGTGACACTAAACAGCTCCCACCCACTTGACGTTATAGATGGAATGATTCAGATCTATTGGCTCTTGGTTGTGGAAAAATCTGCCTTGAGGTCAGTTGGGGTTCATACCACAAGCAGCCATCCTTTCTTCACTCTGCCTAACTTCAGTGTGCTTTTTTAAATGGACACAATCCTTACTTTCAGCTGCATTTGATTGAGGGTCTGCATAGAGTCTTATGCAAAATATAAGAACCTGTGAACACTCTGTGCATGCATGAGCCTGTCTGTGAAAGCAGGCCCCTGTTGGGTCCAAGCAGAAAGTAAAGGAGGTGGCTGTGACTCAAAAGCCAGAACTGGGAAATACTGAGAGAGAGCCTAGAGGAGCCCATTGCTGCCGTGCTGATGGTAATGCTGTGTGAACACTTGCTGGAAAGCATCAAATTGTTACAGCCCAGAAGTTGCTTAAGATGTGTCAGAACTTCTGAGTTCTCCTGTGTCCCTGAATGTCTTTCCTGAAACTGGAGGGGTTTTTTTTCCTGCCCCTCCCCCACCCCCATTTCCGGTACACAACAATCGGACTTTAGTAATTGCAAATTTTCTTTTTCTTTTCTGATTTACAAGCCCACATGAGGCCTTTTGGATTCATTATGCATGAACCAGTGTGTATCTGGGGATGAATCATGTTCCATCTTAGTTTCTTTTTTCCCTTGCCCTGAACAGTTTTGGTTTTTAACAGAAATGCCTTTTTCCTTTTGGGAACTCTCAGAAATATGTTTCTTTAAGAACCTCCTACATGGTATGTATTTGCAATTTGTAAACACAATATGTCAAAGAATGATTTGATTCAGTGGTGAGGCAGCCAGCTATTTGCATGTCATGAGGTCTAAGGGAAACAAACTGACCCTCAGCCTTCCCCCATCCAGGCAAATTCTGATGGGACCCTCAAATAGCTCTGGCAAAGTGTTCTGTTTCTTTTGGACTTGATGAATGCTTGTTTCTGTGAAGACGTGTAATTATTTCTTCCTTTATTTTCTTGCCGGAGTTACCAGGAGAAGCAGCTTAAAACTAAATGTGAGTATTGAGGCTTTTTTCTGTTGTTCCTTTATCTGATAATCCTTAAATATGTTAGTATAGAAAGTAATTAATTTAATATTTTGAGCAAGTATGCAGGAAGTTTTTTCTCACAAAGCTGCTGACTAAATTAGACGCAACTTCCACACATATATTATGTTTTTAATTTTTAACCTAAAGAGATACCACGCTTAATAAATAATTAAAATTAATTTCTTATTAATTCTTTTCATTGTACTAATTGGCTCGCCCACTAATTTGCAGACAGATTGATTGGGGTTTCCTTTGTAAAGAGATGAGGATTAGTTTTGTTTACTCCAAAGAGCCATCCAACAAAAAATGAGTATGCTATTTCCCATTACATTTTTATCTCCTAGCAAGCTTTCATAGGTATTTGCTTTTGCAAAAAAAACTTCCAGATAGTGTCTTTTCTGTTAAGTCACTTGTTTCTGGCATAAGTAATTTTAATACCTAAGGTGGATTGTTCTTGATTTTGGAAGTAAAACAGTTTCCAAGCCGATTTTTATAATAAGTCAAAATACTGCTGTAAACAACAAGCATCTTCTCCAAATTCTACCTCCTTAAGACATTTTGTGTTATCTTTCTTTATTTTTAGGATCATAATTTTGTTTGGAATTTACATTTAGAAATTAAGTTTCAGATGACTTTTTTTTGTTTGTGTTAATATTTTTCTTCTCATTGTGCGACAATTTGTTATTTGTACAGTGACGGAACAAACTGTAGTGGATTTGATATATTAACATTATAACAGATTGCTGATGGTCATCCCATGTAATTTTACTGCAGGATCAGGAAAGTCACTTTGACTCAAGCGTGTTTACTTGGTAGAATATTGACATGATACTAACTTGCAGGGTTAGAGAAAAATTAATTCAAAAGCTGCTTGAAAGAGATTCTGATGTATGGTGTCTCCAAATTATTTGCAGGCAGTCATGATTTATAAAACGTATTTTTTGGTTGACATGGTAAGACATATGTTCCATTGCCTCTCTACCAATTATCCCAGCTTTCTTCATTTATTTTCCCTACCAGAGTTTTATTTTCCGAAAGAACAATTAAGAACTTTTAGTATTGCCTAACCAAGGACAGACAGAAATAAATATTTTAACCAGCATGCTTCCAAACATCAAGCCCAGAATCAGAGGGGGAAATTTCAAACCTGTTGGAAGGAGCAGCCTTCCTGCTGACTGAAGCTCTAGGCGCCGTCAAGGCTTTTAGATCACCTGGAGAGTAAATCTGAGCTGAGGTTTCCTCCACACTTCCCTGCTAATTTAGGGTAAATGATGCTCATAAATTAATCATTTCTAGTTCAACTGTTCTATTAAAATCTCTAGAGCCCTAGGTTTGGAAGTGGCGTGGTGAGATGCTGCTGATGCTCCACTTGGGCTGCTGCAGCTGAATTAATTTCTCTGGGAACAGGGTATGCAGCTCTTGTGAGAAAGGAAGCTGTGAGCGTATTTTCCTGTAAAAAGTCAGAGGGATCAAGTAAGAACATTTTTGTGGAAATATGCAAACATGACTCCAAGAAACAAGTTAATAAAACCCCATGACAGAAATTCTGTAGCAGAGATAAAGGGAAGGACAAGACCCGCAAAGGGTGTCTACGCTGCCTTAGTTCCTTCATAATGATGGCTAAGTTTAATTTCTGCTAGAAATCACCCTGGAGAGGAATGTGTATCTGTCCTTTAGCTAAAAAAAGTGCTTGGCTCATTAACTTCAGCAGGTTTAATCTAGTTTTTGTGAATATCCCCGTTCTGTATTGCCATGTAGTATGTCAGCCATCGTCCCTACTTGTACCCCTCTCTTAGACTTAAGGGTTTTCTTTGATTCTATTCCATTCATGTTAGTATGCTGCTTTTCCTCCCAGCTATGGTTGCCTTTGAATTTGTTCAAGGTCCATGTAAAAGGACTGGTTTTTTCTTGCACATCTCAATGTAGTGTGGGTAATGGATCTGAACAGGCTGTCCTGGCTGCTCACTGGCCTCACACTCAAGAGGCTTTATCAGTCAGAAAAATATTAATCTTCCTGTAATGTGCCTTTGAACATGGGTAGCAGAATTAATAGCAAGGATGTCCAGGTGCCAGAGGATGGTGTAGTTGTTGACAGAACATTATGCATGAGAACATTCATCATAACCTCAGAGTCATAAAGGACAATTTCAAAGTGCACCACTGGAACATTTTATTACTTCCTCTAAATTTGGAAATGTTTTCTACCTCTAGCACTGGGAATTGACCAGTTGGCAACCTTTGTACACTGCCTTTAACTATCCCAGGCCAGTGCCATGGATACAGCCTGATGAGCAGACCCATCTAATGGTAAAGGTGCAGTGAATGGCTTCTCTTGTTCCCACTCCTGCAGGTTTGCTCTCTGACCTTGAGGAAGCCAATTACTTTCCTTTGACAAGTATTAACCTTTTCTGTAGACAAGTAACTCACAAGTGTGTTTTGGGATTATTTTATTACTCTTGTTAGAAAAGCATTCAGAAACTTTTGAAAGGAAGACCATAAAATTCCTCAGAGGTTTAGGTTTCAATTTTATTTGTCAGAAGCCCATAATAGTATGAGGCATAAACATGCTTATCAAGCTCAGTCTTTCTCAAGTGAGCTCTTCAAGTTTCAAATTCAGCCCATAATGATTCATTTATGTAATAAAACATGCAAAACTGTGGCATAATTAGAGTTCAAAATTTAACTTGCATGGGAAAAAATGTTTGGAGTAAAAACTGTTTCATCCTGCTCTTCTAATTGGCAATCTTTGTTTAGTTTGGTGCTTGAAAATTGAACAGCATCGATAAATATTTCAAATTAAAAGCTCAAACAGTTTGGGTTTGTTGGATTTTTTTAAAATACAGTAGCAGAATTCTTAATTTGTTTGATCAGTTGCTTAGACTTTTTACCAAAAACTTTGAATAAATTTTACATAAATTAGCAAAAAGTCTTTGGATTGTATTTGTTCCTTGGTGCGGTTTCTGCCACTGTGTTTCACTCTCCCCATCCTCAGACCAACCTTTTTCACCACAGCTGGTCAGAATTATGGTCTCTGAACACCATCCTCTACCAAAACCAGTCAACTCCATTCTAGGTTTGCAAAGATGGTTGTTGCCACATTCTTCACATCAGCACTGGAATAAGTTCACATCAACCAGACTCTACTGGTATCAGTGGGCTCACTGTTCCACGATATCCAGAGTTAAATTACATATTCTTAAAATGTTCTGTAATGTTAGGAAGGAATGTCTTCATTCTTACCAAATTTTCTCCAGCATTCTAAGATTTAGTGGTGGGTTTTATTTGTCTGATGCAAATGTTGACTGTCTTGGGTGCTCAGATAAACTTTAGCCTTAATTTTCCTTCAATCAGATAAGGTCAATCCTACACTGGAACCGATTTTTAGATAGTGTGTATTTATAATCATAGAAAGAAATTCACTGTGAAAATCATGATGCCAAAAACAAAACAACAACCACAAAAAAACTTTCTCACATATCAGGAAATTACAAAAATCCCAGCAGGGCAGTTACTGAAGGGTTGGTAACCTCACGTCATAATAACGAGAGACAGAATACCATGGGCTACTAATTTTAAATCGTAGCCACTTTTAGACTACTTTAAATAGAAAGAAAATGTTTAATGTGTGGTGCAGAGACTTTAAGCCTTAAGGGAAATGTTAGGATACCCAGTCACATAATTGTTCTGCAGCTTTTACCTCCCAAAAAGGCAGAACAGGTAATGTAAGAGTCACAAAGGCTTCATGTAGGTGGCAAATATCACTGACAGGCACCCAGGGCTGAATCTCTGTAAGGACTGGTTGTTGTTGCTGCCACAGGATGTGAGGATTCAAGATCCCCTATCTTGTTTGGCAGCACATTATCTACTCAAATGTTCAAGACTCCAGAGGTCTTTAACATTTTTTGCCTGCTTAATGGATGATGCACAAAGCCACGTATTTAAAGAGCAAAAGAATGGAAAACCACCAGCATTTTTTTTCTATATTTGTCCTAGTGACACTGTTATTTTTCTTCCCTGGTAGAGGACAAACAAAAAGCCAAAGACCTCCACTCCCTGCTCTTTTTCCTACCAGCCCCACTCCTAAAAGGATTCTCCTAAAAGCTTTCAGTGCCTTCAAAATTCCTTTTGTGAGACCACTTCTAAAACTGTTTTTACATTGTGAGTCCATATATCCTTTGATTATTCTAGAATGAAATTTGCTGGATAACTATCAACAGTGAATATAGGACATGATATAAAAGAATGTGTATATCTGAATATTTAATCTTTTCTTTCCCCCAGCCCAAAAGCCAGCAGCATGTCCTAGATGCACCTACCTAGATAAACTAATAAGGTTTTCCTGTCCACATTGTAATTAAAGCACCCAGGGCAGGAAATAAAAGCAACAAGCCACCTTGCTGTAATTCCACATCGTTGGTGATATGGATGCACAGCTGAATTGCACTGTTTTGTAACTGCAACCTTGGTGAAGATGCTGAGACTTCATAACTGAATTGTGCATAGAACTGCCCAATAAATAAGAGCACACCAACCCCAAACTGCAGAATTAAACCCTAATTGAGAAAATATTAAATCACCTAATTTGACATCCATGAATTGAGATAAAATATTCAGCTACATGAATTTGCACTCAGATACCAGTACTCTAAGTGGTCCACTTTAAGAGAAGACATAGCAGGTGGTCATGTAACGCTTAGAGGGAAGCAGAAGGAAGGCAAATAAGTGTTGAAGAATACCCACAGCATATTTTCATGTTGGTTGTTTGTTGTGAGCTGTCCTAGAAACCTTTCTTGCCATCTGTCTCCATTGTGTCGTATAACCCGTTCATTACTGTAAAAATGGTAGAATACAAAGAGTGACACTTCTTTCAGATTTTCGTTACCAGATTACTTGCTCTGCAGTCTGTCTGCCTAGCAGATACAATATATGCGTGTGTATTTTAATATGCTTCTGCTGTTGTTATTATTACCTCTGTATTCCAAAAACAGTGCCACTGCAGAGTATCATTAGTGCTAAATATCATACCCATACCTACTGCGTTGTCATCAAAAATCCACAGTCCATAGGTAGAGATCAGGCTGTTTCTATCTCTCTTCAATGTTTCTGCTTACTCTTCTCTCCTTGTTGCCCAGAGACATTTTGATTGTTCCATCCTGGACAGTGTTTAAGGCCAGGCTAGATGGGGCTCTGAGCAGCCTCATCTACTGGGAGGAGTCCCTGTCCATGGCAGGGGGGTTGGAAATAAGTGATCTTTAAGATCCCTTCCAACCCATACCATTCCATTATTACTTGATTCTGCCTCTTGGATGGCCCATCTTGAAGCCTGTTTTTCTTTGGGAAGGATTGGGGAGTGACCCAACAGTGGTCACCCCAAAGATCTTGCATATAATGTGAAGACATTTGCAGTGCTACATTTCAGTGGCCAGCATTTCTTAGACTGCAGAGCAGTGGCTTCTCAAACCATGATTTCTGTTGGTGTAATCAGCAGTCTAGGGCTTATCTGCAGATCTGCACATCATCCCTATTTTCAGAGATGAGTTTGATAAGAAGGTGGCAGCCAAGCCTGATAGAACACTGCAAGCAGAAAAACTAGCCTATGGAATATTTGGCCTACAAATCAAAATACCAAATCCCAATTATCATTGGGAACAATGGTAATTGAAGTAGGGATCTTACATACCAGTATTACTGACAGTAGCCTTTGCTTCTCCTAAGCTGTAATGCCATCTAACTCATCACAGTCTCTTAACAAGGCAGAGACTAGAAAATTTTAGATTTGGTTCATTTTGATAAGGTGTCATCCTTCTATTAAAAGAGTGCTGCGTCTCGGTTTATATTTTTCCTCAGAAAATTAGGTCAGGTTGACATAGCACAGCTGGAAATTAGAGGAAAAGCCACTGCAGTAGATGCTTGATTATCACTTGGGGGATTTACATTTGGGTTTGGAGGAAGCAAGTCTTCCTTTTTTTAAACAGGGTAAAGAAAATCCTTTCCAATTTTAGCTTGTTGCTAACAATGCTGCTGATGATGATCTTTATATTTTTGCTCATTTTATTTCTTAAAGCAGTTCTAAGTAGGTCACAGGATTTTAAATAACCATTCTAGAAAAAGTTGTGCTGTATAGTCAGTTGTAGTTATTTTTTATAAGAAAGGGATTGTAATTCATGTGATGCACCCCTTCTCGCACAATAGAGTAATCTTCATCCACCTTGCTATTCCTGAAATAGAATGTAAGGGTAGGGAAATATGGTCTCTACAGCTAAAATATCTGCAAAGACAAGAAATTACATATTTTTTTCATTAAGACTTTAAAGATGACTCTCAGAATCAGCATTCCCTATTGAAGTTCTGTTACTTCTTGTTAGTGGCAAGACTGTTTTATTTGGTGACCACTGGGCACCTCACTCATCTTTGTATCACAGGTGTCATTTCTTATTACTACAATTTTCCCCAGGAAAACTTTCAGTCCCAAAGACAGGCTTGTGTCACTTCCAGGGTAGAGGTGGTGTCAATGTATGGCTGAGATGCTGCTGTTTCCTTGGGGCACTTCTGCCCAGCTGTGCAAGCATTTTGTGCAGATGCTGTTCTTGCACAGGTTGTTCCAAAGTGCTCCTCTGATGCTGCTCCCTACCAGTATCCAAAGGGGGCCTAGTGGGAATCTGGAGAGGGACTCTTCATCGGGCAGTGTAGTGATAGGACAAAGAGCAATGGGTACAAAATAAAAGGTAAGAAATTTATTACAGGCATTAGGAATAAATTCCTCACTGTGAGGGTGATGAGGCTCTGGAACAGGTTGCCCAGAGAAATTATGGATGCCCTAGCCCTGGAAGTTTTCACAGCCAGATTAGATGGGGCATTGAGCAACATGATCTAGTGGGTGGTGCCTCTGCCCATGGCACTGGAGTTGGAACCAGATGATCCTTAAGGTCCCTTCCAATCCTTAAAATTCTATGAGTCCATGATTTGCACAATAGAGATGAACTCACTCAGATCAGGACTTCAGTGCATGTCTTCATTTGTAACTTCCACTTTCTGTTTATTTAAACACTTTTTGAATTATCATTCATGATTCTCTAATCATGGATTGTAGGTGAGTGTCAAGGCAAGAAAGGGTACTTGAAATAAACAGACATGTACAAGAGCCCTATTTTGTTGTTGTGAGAATGCCCCCACTCCTGTTCTAATGCCCATAAGAGAATACTGAGGGTTTGTGGAAACTTCTACCCTCCCTCTTTTGCCATTCCACAGTGATAAATTTTCTGTTGTCCATTACAGAACCACCTTGCAACTGCCCCTGCTGAACCTCGTGAGCGTCCTGTCACCCCACTTCTCTGATTATGGGGAGGTCCCTCTGGATAGCAGCACATCCATGTGGTATATCAGCCTCTCCTCCCTCTGTGGGGCCATCTGCCAGTTTGCTGTGGGTGCCACTCTGTCCCATCTAACTCACCAGTTAAATTGAATATTCTTTGTCAGATGAGCCCTTTGTAAGAGACGCAATCCTCAAACCTGTTTTATGGTTCAATATGGGAGGTACAATTAAGAATACTGACAGGATTTTACATTAAAAGTTACAACAATGCACAGCTGAATTATTTCATCACTTCTTTTTATTCCATACATTTGACAGTAGTCAGAAAGGAATGAACTCCATCATGACCCAGGAGAAAAGTCTGGCTCTACCAGACTATGTGAAAACCTGTAAAAAAATGTTGGTTTTATTTCAGAAAAAAAAAAAAGAAGAAGAATTTAGATGACGACACCATTTGAGTTTGTATGGTGTAAACAAAGCAGACAGCAATACCAATTAAGGAAAAAATTACAGAATTCCTGAGATGCTTGATCCCCTAGTTAAGCCACGGCTCTTGCCCTTTTTGCCTGTAGTCATGGAGTGTGTAAACACAGTACAATTCAGCACGAATTACCAGACCAACCTCTAAAATACCTGCTTTGCCTTGACACTCCACCAAAACAGTGTCACTTGTGGACCATGACACAGGATATTTGGATTGTTACAGCTGCATCCCATTTGGCATCCCTCCTAGCTGCTTAAAAGAGAATTTCATCAGCGAGAGCTCTGCACTCACAGATGCTTCCAGGACCTGATGGTGTATTAGTGTCCTGTGCCAAGGAGATAAGATAGTTCAGAGTTAATATCTGTGTCTTCTTTCCTGTGGGTTCTTGGTTTGACTTGTTCTGTGATATATGCCCCTAGTTGCTATTGCTTCCCTAAACATTTTTAGAAAAGCAAATATAACAGAACCTTAATTTATGTAAATGCATGAGACAAAAATAGAAATAGGGAAAATGAGGTTAGCAAATTCATGCAAATAAAGCAAATGGCTTTAAAAGATTAAAACATGCACTTACCTGAAAATGAACAAGTGCCTAGGGCAGCTTTGTGTCCTCCTCATAAGAGATCAAATTGTTTTTCTTATCCTTCAGTGTTGTTCAAAGGATTTTTTTCCCATCTTTTTTCTTTCTTTATGTCTCTCTAAGAAAGAGCCTTATTCCAACAATTGTATGTTCTTAAAGAAAAATATTATGAAGTTCAATGTCAGGTATATTTAGATTGGGAAATAGTCCATTAGAGTTGCCACAAAGTGAAAGAATATTTTTACCTGTATGTACATATCTGCATCCATATGTATATACTAATTCCTTCCTGAGTAGTATGAATGTTTCTGGGCTTTTTATTCTTGCATGATGTAAGGGAGATTAACAAATATTTATAGAAAGCATCATGATAAATTATTGAGAGGTATATTAACCTTCTGGCTCAGCTTTTTAGCTCCAGTGAGAAAACAAGCATTCTTTTCCTGATGATTCCATCTTTATCAGGATTCATAACTTCACAACCATGTTCTTACAGGTTTCTTCACTGGAAGTCTTCTAGTGCTCTGCATTTTATAGGAAATAATTTGACTCTCCAGAAAGTCCCTGTCTTAACTTGTTGTAGCTAAATTCTATCTTAATCTGCTTTAACAGCAGGCTGACTAGCCAGGTCTGGCTTTTTTTATTTTCATGTCTTTTATCATTCAGCCCATGAAACTGCTGCATTCTCAAATCTGGCCCCAGGGACTCCAGTTACAATATCTTCATGTCCTTGGCAATGTCTCTCTGCACCTCCTTGGAATATTCTTAACACTAAAAATGATATCATGTATCCCTGCCTACCAGCTACATAAAAATCAATAGTATTTATCTTCCAATTTAAAATGTTCCAATTTAAGCAGTAAAATCATCTTTTCCCAAGGAATGGCAACATGGCAATCTTTCTTGCTGCCCAGGACTCAAGTTAGCAGCTGGAATGCTGGAGTCAGCATTTCATTCCATGAGAGTGAATAACATCAGATCTCCAGAGATTTCTTAACTGACCTTCAAAACACAAAGTCTAGCTTCCAGCAAACTTAAAGTAAACATATTTCTCTAGAGATTAGGATCAAAGCACAAGAAAAACATTCTACTTAACTGCATGGTGCTCGTACCATTACTTATTCATTGAAGCAAGGATAAGTGGTACTGGGAGTGACAGGATTCACCCTTTTTGTTGCATTTTCTAATGGTAAAAGTAATTCTCAAAGGTTACCCATACCTGGGCCAAAAAGTTTGCAAAAATCTTCATTCTTTCGCATACCATTGCTGCTTCATTCCCAAGCATTGTTTATGATGATTCATGGTCAAACTCTGAAGACTTTCTGAAGAAAACTCTTGGGCAACTTGAGCATTTTACTAGAGGAGCAGCCCAAGGACACCCTCGGGCTTTGACTCTGTTCTTGGGGATACATTTTTAAAGTTCTCAAACAACGGCTCCCATCTGTAGAACAGGATTAATACGACTTTGCTCCCATATCCTTATAGGGGTTTAGGAGGATAATTACATTAAAAATTCAGTAGATCTGAAGTATTACAGTAGTGGGTCTTGTTTGTGCAAACAACCTGGGCTTTCTGGAGCAGACTGACTTCCTGAGGAAAAAAAAAGCAATAATCAAGAGAACCTTTTCTTTTTAAAGAAAATTACTTGGTATGAAGAGTTTTCAATAACTTAAAAACCTGGTTGACATTCATTAGAATGAAAAAACAGAGATGTTTCTACAGATAGGGGAACCTATTTGTTGGTGAGCTTTGTGCAACATAAATGCACTATAAGTAACAAAACTTTTCATGAATTCCCTGTTTGGATTTTGCTGTTGACACTTTTAGGCTGAGATGAAATTCTGTCAGGAATCAGGAGTACTGATCCTGCAAGGAGCGGATCAGAAAGGTGGCTCACCCAGGGTTATCCTCCGAGGCAGTTCATGACTTTAATTCCCACTAAAAAGAAGAAATTAAAATCCTCTGAAACCCAGTTTCAAGCATGTCCTGTGGCCTTGACTATGGAGCACATTTAATCACAAACCCTTCTTGATTGTGTCCTCAGACACCAGTTTCTATTTCTTCCCCGATACAGAGCAAAATGCGCAAAACTTAACCTTGACTTTGGTCATGACTGTGATTGTACATTAAATGCACTGAGCTCTGCCTGGTTTTTATATGTCATGTTCTGTAAATGTACAAGCTGATGGATATAATTTTCTTGTATAAATGGGTTTATTTGTTACACATTCAAATCTCAGTTTGACCTTAAGGAAATGGAAGTTCAGATTCAAGCCCTGTTATATTATTTTTCCAAGGATAGCACATAAAACACATCAGAAATATTTTTAAGAAACCATGTTTCCCACTGATCTGAGTTCCAGATGATTTTATTTCCTTACTACACCCTGTTTTGGCTGACACAAATATTAAGGGTAGTAAGAAATACCAATGTATCAATTCAACTCTTTAGAGTTTCAATTTACAGGAGCAACAAGTTTTCCAATCAAGTAATTACTTTTGGTCAGAAATAAGTATGACAGCCTCTCTCCCTGCCCCTTTTCCACTGTTTTACTACTACACCTCCCAGAACCGATTAATAAATGCCTGACCTTATGCATTGGTGACTGTGGAAACCTGCAGTAATTGATTTTTTCTCACAGCTCAAGCAACCACTTTGGTTTAGAGCTTACTGAAGCAGAAACCCAGAAAAAGATTTTATGCCTTTTTAAAACTGAACCATGGATGTAAGACAGTCAGTGAGTGTATAAAAACAAAGTACCAGGGTGTAACTTCAAGTGGATTAGATGCAGGCTGTGTCATGGGTAAGAACTCCCTCATATCTTGTCTTCTGTATGTTCTTCCTTATTCTCAGGCTCTGCATCTGTATAAGATAAACTAATTTGCCCTGTTATTCAAAGTGCAAAAATTTCAGCTGCCCAAAGTCACTGGCATGTAAATATTTTGGGGACCTTCCCAATTGTTTTCAGCTTCTCTAAAATTCATGATTGCTGGTGCTGGCTCCAGCTACACCCATTGAGTTTAATGAAGAGTGCAATCCAACAAGCCCAGCAGATGTTTTTGGGGTTGCTTCACTGTGGACTTTCTGGTTTTTTCTTCCTTCATTTCCAAGAACCAAGACCCAATTTTAGCAAAGTGATCCAACTAGCAATAAGAAGACTGAAATAAGTCTTCATCTCCGCAATCCTTAAAACATTCACTATTGCAGATCCATAAGCAGCTGAGGTTTGGATGTTTGTCCAAGCCTTTTTAGCCTGAAATACTGAAGGATGGGAAATTCATACAACTGACTCTCAATAGATTTGTGGTATTTCCTGCACTTGTCTGGCACTGAAATATAAAATATCTCACATTATTTTGGCACTGCCAACATGGAATCTGGCAATAAAGAAATATGTAAGAAAAAACAATCTTTTCCAATAATGACAAGGGAAATTTTCTTTGAGTTCTGATTTTGTTTGACTTATGATTCAGTTTATTTTTCTTTATATTTTACTCTTTTGCTCTCTAGGGGTATTTGTGTGACTTACAATGCCACCAAATGTTAGCAGCACAACTGGGATAGTGCAAAAACCAGTCATATATCCTGGAGTTCCTTGTCTCCCTTCTGTTGGGTCAGGTAGATGTGGGGGTGTTTTGAAAAGAAAGGAATGAGCAGAAAGACAGGAGTATCAAGAGAAAGTCAGAAACACACTACAAAGTGCTTGCCTCTTTGGCCTTTTAACTCCGCAGTTGGTTCCATTTCTGAATTATTGTTTCTATCTCCATTACCTGGTTTCTGGATGAACCATCTCTCAGAATCCAGTACATAATGCTCATAATGACAGTAGTTGTACGTAGAGAGTGTGAAGATGACTTCATTTTCAGGTGCCTGACCTGAAACAGTGTTACAATAAGCTGAAGCAGCCTTCTTGCTCCCCATAATGTAGATAATACAATTCACAGTATATGTTGTTAAAGGCTACCATTTTATTGTAGAACAACCCAGCATTAAGAAATCCAGGGCACTACAAATGACCAGAAAATGCCTGTCTAACTTCCACAGGTAATGCAGCATTACTTAGTATTTGAGCAAGCAAATGGTCATGCATTGAATTACACAATTTTCCCATCTTTTGCAGAGAACGTGGAGGGCCCCAGCAGGATGACCAGCAGTCACACAGACTGCCATTTCTGCCTGCAGTCTCTCCGTGGCAAGAAATATGCACTGAGAGAAGAAAATGCTTACTGTGTTCCATGTTATGACAGCCTCTACGCCAACCCCTGCGAAGAGTGCAAGCAACCCATCGAGTGCAGCTCCAAGGTAGAGATTCAGCTTGCACTTTTTGTTCCTTGTTAAATCATACACAAATCCAATTACTTTGATGGCAGATTTCCACCCCTATATTCACCCCAGATATCCACCCCTTTTCATATCCTTGTAGCACTGAAGAGGCCTAAGCATAGCTGTTGTACATCCACACACAGCAGAGTGAAACAGTGCTATTTTCCCTGAAAGGAAAGCTCTGGGATCAAAGATGAGGAAATCTGCACATGCATATCCCCCAAGTATACAGCAAGGCTATGGAGTATCTGTGGACATCAACTAGGCTCCATCCTTCACCTCCAGTCGCTCACTGGCTGCACAGTGCTGGAGGGGTGGTAGGGGGGTGGTGTAATTCAGTGTATCAGGATGATTGACACCTTGGAACTTTTGAGAGATGTTAATTGAAAAAATATTTTGAGCATTAAATAAATTACTTTGACTGTAGGTGTTGACAAGCAGATGCCAAGCTGACAAGACAACATGTTTATGATTTGCATATTCTCTCTCTCTCTTTTGGAAATTAAGTACTTTTTAGTTTCTGCTTAATTCTATGCTTAACTTGCTCATCTCACAGATGGGGTATTAGTGGCAGTGTTTCTGACCTTGTCTTTCCTTTTACCTCTCAATATTTTTACAATATTTATTAATGATTCAAGTTTCTCTATGGTCTTTGACAGGGTTTCTAGTACACCATACTTCAATTTAGAGACCATATACTTGACTTTGAATTTTAAGGTCAAATTAAACCTATCAAAAAGCGTTTGTTTTGCCAAGCTCAGTGTGTACTGGTCACCTTCTCCCCATGCTCTCTTTGCCTATATTCCTTAGAAATAAAAAGACAGAAAGTTATTAAAATAAACCTCTTGGAAGGCTTTCCCAGCCCAAGGACTACAAAGCACATTGTCTGAGTACAGGAATCAAGCAAGGAAAATGTTGATTTGGATGAAGACACTCCTCAAACTCTCATCACATTTCACCCACAGCAATGCTGAACACGTAGCACCAGTCAGGTTCACCAGGAGAACATATGCTTTGAGTTCACCTAATTGCACCTTTAAAATCAAAAGTTGAAGAAGTGACAGGATTACTGTTGTTGAAGATCATAAACAAAAAGTCATGTCTTTGGACTGAGTGGGAGGAAAAAATGGGAGAAAAAAGCAGATGTGTTAAGAAAGGAGTGCACTTGGCTAGAGACATCTAGAAAAGTGGCACACAGAGATATACAGCTGATTGTCTCACCTCTGCCAAGGGGCTAGAGCTTGGTTTTCTTCCTTTCCTCCTCACCCAGTGTTTGCCTCAGGCTGCTCAGAGCTGACAGCCTAGTTCCTGAAAGGTTCAGAGTGCTAACTAAAGCAAATGAAAGTGGTAGAATCTCCTGAAATGAAGTATGGTATTTCTTTCATTTTTAGTTCTTTAAAAGGCAGGAACATGATAAAGGAGAACAATGACATTGGATTTGTGCCCTTTTATGTTTCCTATTTATAAAAGAGCCCTGGAAGGCTTTACTTTTTAAGCTGGGAGGGGTTTTTTGGAGGTGCATCTTTCCCTTGCTTTTCTAACTTCAGAAAAATTAAATCTGTTCTTTGGTCTTTTTTGAATTCTTAGTCAGGATCTCATACATAAACTGTTAGCTCTTTCATCCCTTAAGCCCACTGAGTCTTAAACAAACGTTTTTTTTGTGCCAAGTTTTCAGGGGGATTTATATTAGATGCAAACAAAAGCAATGATTTTTTCTTAATCTTACTAACAATCATTTTGTTCTCAATGAGATTTTAATTGCTTGTTTTCTGACATAACTTAGCTTTATGTCATGTCATCTCGAAGAAGAAGTAGTAGCATTGAAAATACATAAGGTTCATTTCAAATTCTATAGAATATGGGCTTCCTCTCCAGTGGTCTGTGCACATTAAAAATGTTGATCACTTGTTTCCCCTTGAAAGATAACTGTAATGTATAATGTGATTCTTCCAATAAAAACATACCTCTATGTTACATAAGGAAGGACATTCTGCCAAAGCAGCTTGTAATGGCCTCTTCAAGGGGTCTACACAACAGTGTGACAGTGAGTACCTACACCTTTCCTGAGCTCACTTCTGCTTGGATCCACCCCAGCAATGCTCCTCGTTTTTTGTTTTAGTTTTGGAAGGAACTGGAGGATAAAAACACTGTAAATAAATGTTTTCATTAATATGAACTTACTTTCTCCAAGGATCTGGCCTACAAAGGCCGCCACTGGCATGAGGGATGCTTCAGGTGTGCCAAGTGCAGTCACTCACTTGTGGAGAAACCATTTGCTGCCAAGGACGAGGTCTTGCTGTGTACCGAGTGCTACTCTGATGAATATTCATCCAAGTGTTTTCACTGCCAGAAGACCATTATGCCTGGTAAGACAACAGGGGCCCTTTGCTGAGAAAGGGAACCACATTTTCAATAATAATCACCTCCTGGAATAACCAAGCTACAAAGTCCTTGACTTTCAAAGCAGCTTTGAGGTGACTACCCTTCCTTTGTGTGTAGCACTCTCCCAGCAGTGGGGAGAAGGCAAGCAGATACTTCTGATCTATCACTGACTTTCCTTATAAAAATATTAAGAGTTCAGTGCAGGGTAAAATGTGTTCATGAGATGTCCTTGATTCTGTTGCAGTTCTCAGGAAGCATATCCCACTTAGAGCAAAGGTAGACAAACTGAGCTATTGTGAGCAGGAGTGCCAGGTTAGACAAGTCATCTGCATGTTTCCCACCTTGACCAGACCCTGTGCTTGTGTTCTTTGTACTAGTGCTTTCACTCAGAAATATTTTTGTTTAAATTGTCAAAACACGATAATTTGCCTTCAGGTCATTAGCATTTTTACTAAAATGAATACAAGTCCATTTTACAATATTGTCCATGTTCACAATCGGCTTACTTCCTGTCGTTAGCAACCTTGAAAATTCTGGACTTTCCACTGAACTGCTTCTCAGCTTTTGATTGTGTCTGTTCAGGATGCACTTTAGGCTTCTCATTGCTACCACATCAGTAAAGCTCATACAGCAGAGTGATTATCCAAAAGCTCCCTCTTCACAGGCATCTGAGAAAAGCCACAGTACCATTTGTTGCAAAAGGAAGTTGCTTGCTTAGGAAAGTGTTTCCCTAACTTTTGGAACAGAGAACATCAGTAAATTTGGCAGTGATGTCTGAATTTAATTTTTTAGTATATCTTAATGCCGAACAGTAAGATCCAGGCTGTGCAAAATTATAGTCTTACTATTGATACTAGATTACTCATGCAGTATTCAACCTGTAGCACTAGTTTGTATTTTTACAGTTTGTTTCCTTTTCATTACTAGTAAAATCTGCATTTGTGGAAAAAATATTGTAACAATATAGTTGTGTTCATTTTAAGGATTATAAACTGCTTAAATTTAAATTTTTACAGGATTATACTGAAATATTTTAGGAGTTTTAAACTGCCTAAACAGTTTACAAAAATGTTGTCAAATAGGCACGCCTCACTGGATGTGATCAAAAAAGTGCCAGAATACACTCATATTTTCATAATTATCCTCTAGTGTATATCCATGCTGCTTGTTTGTCACAGAGTGTAAATCCTTGCAGCAAGTGCCTGAAGGTGTGAGAAACAGTGTAACAGTGACATGGGAATGCCAGCCGGTCTCAGTATCATTAACTTCCTTCTCATCAGCTGTGTTGAAAAGACCTAGATGTGAAAGACAGTGAAATTAGTCTTCTGATCACTGGGATGAAGCTGCAAACCTTTTGTGTCTAAATAATAACCAGTAGTTTCTCTACTGGCCCAACAGTTCAGTGAACAGGTACAGTCAGATTAATCATTTTTAGCAGCAGTCCTCTTCTTCATGTGGAAAGAATGGTAAAGCACCTTGCACCTCTCTGTGCAGTCTGATGCTACCTACAGGTAGGAAGTTACGGATGGAGATCCACTGGAAATATTGCTCCCAGGTATATGTGCATATCTTAGACTTATGTTTCTACATCAAGATAGGGCACCTGTACACAGAGATAAAAGCTCTGAAACTCCTCTGACAAGCATTTAACTAAGCAACTTTCTGTCCTTGATGCTCAAAAGCATCTAGTTAAACATGATAAAAAGGATTGTTGGTCTAGGACAGAAATGGTGAGCTAGGAGAAAGCAGTGTAATGTGGTGTATGACAGAAAAAATGTTTGCTTTTAGAAAGTTGCCAATTTAGACTGATTAAAATAAATAATGCATGTGTAAGTGAAGGAGCCTTAGTTTAAGAAAGATAGAAGACAGGACAATAATAAATGTACTAAACATCCAACAAAATAATCTTTAATTTATTAAAGTGCTGTGTGCCTGAACATTATCACTGAATTGGCTGGTTTGAGAGAAACTGAGCAATTCAACCATAATCACAAAGAAGAAACCCCAAAACCTTCATATAAGAACAGACTCTGAAAATCACAGTTTAGGCAATTCAGCACATCTTTTGTCAGATTGTTATATGGCACTGAATGTGTTCTTGAAATTTCAAGTGCATCCTTTAGAAGCTCTATTAAATTGAAGATAACTGTTTCCTTGGGTAATTCGATGTTGAGATAGAAGGTTCAAAACAAGAGCATTCTCAAGAGCGTTTAAAAATTACATTGCAAGGCTGTATCTGAGAGGATTGTCCACTTTGGTTTTTTTCAGGTTCACGTAAAATGGAATTTAAGGGAAGTTCCTGGCATGAATCTTGTTTTGTTTGCCAGTATTGTCGGCAACCATTGGGAACAAAGCCATTAATCACAAAAGACAATGAGAATTACTGTGTGCCCTGTTTTGAGAAGCAATTTGCTCACCATTGCTACGCTTGCAAAAAGGTAATTAAACACACAATGCAAAATTGCCCTAATGAGACAATACTGCTCATGGGAGAAAGGGCTGGATCATGTGAAATGTGTGGTGAACTAAGAGTAAGATCAGTCTTCCCATTGACACTGGACACTGAAAGCCAACTGCAACAGTGTCTACTCTTGTTAATCTAAGACTGATTATATCTGAAATAAATTTATTTGCCAAAACAAATGCTTTGGGCTTCTTTAGTTGTTGATTGTGATTTTTAACAAAGATGAAAAGTGATTAAAAGTTATATAAAACCCTTCTTTCCTGAAAATCTCTGATTTTGCCTTGGTAAACATGCCTCTCTTTCCATCATTTTTCAGATGTATTCATATGCATAATTAGCCACCTGAACTGAGCAAATCATCCACAATCTTGGCTATTTTTTCTTGAAATGTATCAGGTAATTAGCAGATCAAGTAATATTCAATTGTGATAACACTAGTCAGGAGTCCCACTGATGCAATACATGATGATACCCTTGTGGGTACCAGAAAGCTTGATTTGATTTCTTTTCTCCCCAAGTACAGAAAAATCAATTCTTCCCTACCTCAATTTCTCATGCTTTAAGATTGTCTCTGTTGATGAAAATACTCAAAGCATCATACTATTCTAGTGTGATACTTTTCTCTAGGGAAATGTTTTAAGATGTTTTATATGGCAGGATTTTACTTATTCTTTAGTACCTGCATCACTCTGGAAGCATTTATTTTTTTCACTTCATCAAATAACTTATAATTTCCTGTAGTTATGTAATGATTACTTGCAAACATCTACCTCTAACAAAAGCTTTTAATTTCAGGAAAACCTGCTGCCTACTTTTTTCCTCAGTAGTTAAACTTTAGAAAGTAGTTTTATATATTCCCGTGTCTCTACATCTAGCCTTTAATTTGCATTAAATGAACACTCCTACATGAAATAATCAGGATTTGCTTCTTAAAAATTCTAGGAATGCAAATAGTCCCCCTACATAATAGCTCAAACCATTTTACTTCTGAAACTTGCATCAATTCCCATACATGAGAATTGGGCCCAAACTGATTAAATTGCCAAACCAAACCTTGAATTTTTGTCAGTGGTATTTAGATATTAATGGAAAAGCAAACAAAGTAGCCCAAAACTGAAATGTTAAAGGGATTGGAAACTATTGAAATCTTTATTGCTNTTTCTTTCTTTCTTTCTTTCTTTCTTTCTTTCTTTCTTTCTTTCTTTTCTTTCTTTCTTTCCCTTTCATGTGACTTGATAGTAGAAACACTATCTTATCATCTTTATCTTCATAAAAATTTCTCTGTACAGTCTCTCACAAATTCTGTGAAACCAGCCCTTTACCACACATATGGAAGCCAAAGAACAACTGAAAATTTCTCTCTTCAAAAATAACCAGTGCAGAGATGTGAGTGAATTGCTGGCAAAGAGAAGTGGATGACACTGATAAATATGATTTTTTTCTTCTTCTTCTTCTTCTTCTTCTGACCGTGTAGATCTCCCTTCTGTTTTACCTCTGTTTCCTTACTATTAATAGGAAGTCTTTCTTTACTTCAAATAGAAAGTCTTTCTTCCTATTTAAAATACTGTTGCAGTTAAGAGACAGCAAAATACCAGTTGGAGATTAACTATTATCTCAGCATCAATTCTCTCACCCACTGCCTATCACTGAGAATTTGTCTTCTGAGAGCATGCCTGATTCTAAACACTTATCTACAGTATAATAGGAAAAATCCATTTAAAGATATTTATTACAAATTATGAGGTTATACTGTGATAGAAAACTGAGAATAACAAACCAGTAGCATGTGGAGTTCAACTACAGATTAGTTAAATGGATAATCCAGATGAAAAAAGTTGATGTGACCACCCTCTCTTCTCTTGTGCATATTGGAAGAGAGAAAACAAGTGGAAGTACTTATGACGGACTGGACAATCCTTCATGATTCACAGCTTTGTTTCTTTGCTCTGTCCTTGCTTGTCAATACATTAGGTTATAACTACTGGAGGAGTGACCTACGATGACCAGCCTTGGCATAAAGAATGCTTTGTGTGTGCTGTGTGCAAAACTCAGCTGTCTAGTCAAAGATTCATTTCCAAAGATGAGTACCCATACTGTGTAGACTGTTTCAGCAAATTTTATGCCAAGAAGTGTGCTGCTTGCAAGAAACCTATTACAGGTGAGCCTTGTCTTCTAGAGGGGACCAGACAGAAATGAATCATTGGTCTCCTCTCAAAGAAGACTTTCACTTTAGAAAAAAACATTAAAAATGCTCTCATCATAATGAAAGACTGAAGGAGTTAGCTATCAGAGAGACTGCCTCTGTGTCACATATCCTGTAACTAGGACATACTGATCACATGTGTTCCCTAACTGATGAGGAGTTGTTTTGTGTGCCTAAAGGAGCTCCTCCATTGTTTGATGCAGTGTTTTCTGTAGTAAAATTCCTCCTTAAGAATATTAAAAAAGGTGGGGTTTTTGCTCTTCCAAGAACAGTACAAACAAACCCCTCTGTTATTTCTTCAGTTTTGTTTTTAAATACAAATGTGATCAAACTGAACACAGATTAACTGCCTGCTGGTACGGCACACCTGTCAAATTAGAAAGCTTGCCAAATGCAGCAGGGCTCTATTTCATGCATCCATGTATATTAATATATGATTTCTAATTAGACATGTATGTCACTGGTCCATGATAGCTGAAGTTTTCTGAGAGCATTTGCTGGTGTTCCGCATTATAATCCTATCATGTGTGGAGTCAGCTGTTGAAAAGTACTGCCTGATTTTTACAGATGAATGCTACATATGTCATTGGACAAAGAAATTGACGAATATCCAATCACATGTGCATGATTAAAAAAAAAAAAAGAAACTACAAGACAACAACAACAAAAAAAACAACATCAAAACTATTCAAATTCCCCCAATCCTCAAGATTTTATTTCAGATAATTCTGCTAGGAATCCCATTATCTGGGAATTTCCAAAAGAATCCATCTTGAAAAAATTCAATTATTAAATTTCATTCAGAGTTGTATAGAAACTATATGTTTCAACATATTGCAAATAAATTTCATGAGAGTTTGTTGGGAAGATCAGCAAACCTGAATGGACATTCTGATAAACTCATTGTGTTTAGATCTCATAACGGGATATACAAGCAAGAGACTTGTCACTTTGCTTGAAATATTTCCCACTGTTTAAATTTTAAAGTTATTTTTCAATTCAGCCAATGAAGAATATTTCACACTATGGATTTTTGTTAATTTTTCCATTCGCTCTATGACTGACAACCTGATTGCACATCAGAAAGTCATCTGTTGCATTACTGAACCATGTCCAGAAGTACTGGATTCAGATCTTTTTTCTTGTGACACTCTCTTTCAGCTCTTGGAGGTGCCAAATACATCTCATTTGAGGAGTGTCAGTGGCATGGGGAATGCTTTAACTGTGCAAGATGCTCGGCCTCCCTGGTGGGCCAGGAATTCCTCACTCGGCAGGATGACATCCTTTGCCACAAATGTGGCTCTGCTTCATAGTTCTGTGGAAAGCTCTACAGCTGCATTATTCTCACTCTGTAATGATGTAGTTCATTGGTCTGCTGAAAGAAAGCCAGATAAAAGGTACTACAGTTATTTAGTCATTCAAGTAACTTTCCAAGAGTAGTTTAACTCCTCCATAGTTCTCAACTGCTTATAAACAAAAATTAAACAACCGTCCCATACTGGTTAATAAAACAATGCAGAAAAGATTTGTATATATTTTAAGCCTAACTCCAATATGTTTTCCTTGTAACACACTGCACTCTGCTGTTAGAAGCTTAAAAATGTATCTTTCATCACCTCTGAACCAAGCAGGATTGTGTAAAGTCTGTTTGGCATATGAATAATGATGAGGCATTAGCAGTGATTCACAGATGCAGATCTTGGCCTGGAAAGCTGGGCACAAGCATTTTTCTGTTGGATCATAACATTGAAGAGAACACCTTGTAAATATATTCATCCATACTTTGAGCAAAAAAGATGCTGACAAAGCAGGCAGAAATTGTGAGTAGGAGATGCTGTCACATTGAGGACTGCAGAGTCAGGGGCCCATTCCAAGGGCCAATTCAATGGAAAAAGGGTGACTTTCACTCCCTTACTGGGATTGCTACCCAAAGAAGTCACCCAAAACACTACAGCACAGGTCCTTTCCCAAATCTGGGTAACCGTACTTAATTTTTTAGTCATAGCTGCTCTAGAACATAAATAAACCCATATTTTCAGCTACTGCAGGAGGTAAGGATTGCCCGAGATTGAATAGTGCTGACGTACATTCTCCAAAAACTAATATGCCTTAAGACTCTGTTACCACTGTCTTTGTTATACCTTCAAATACAGGCCTAAAATATCTTTTTTTATTAGTTGACACAAGAGCCAACTCATACTGGTCCCTTCAACATTGTACTTTCCATCATTCAAAACTGCTTTGCCAGCAATTGAAACCCTGTTAAAGATCTCACCTCCTTGGTCTTTGATTCACAGTTCATTCCTCTGCTTGTAAATTCCTGCTTGTGGACAGCAGGCTATAAACTCTCCAGAACTAACTCCTGATTCATTTCACCATTAGCCATGTGTTTTTTAACAGTATGTCAAGAATTAGTAATTGTCATTGCAAGCCAGGCAGCTCTTGCTTGCAGTACAGGGCCATAGTTTCTGGGTAGCCAGCCTTTACATCTGCTTGCTGAGCTCCAGCACTCAAATGTCTACTATTAAAAGTCATCTAGAGCTTAGTTATAAACATCTATCTTCTTCCTTCTTCCACAGTGTGTGTTACAGTGGCCTGGTTCATGTACAGGGCCATTGTGGATGGAGCAGTAATGTTAGGAATGGCAGGTTCTTCACTGTCCAGCAGAGTTTGAGTTCTCATCTCACATGTCTTTATGTCATTCTTCTTTAGACTCTGACCTTGAGTGCACAGAGTTATTTGGTTGACTTGAGTGGCCTTTATTCATATTGAAGACAGCTGTTCCTTTAGGTAGAAAAGTGGAAAAAAAAAAAAAAAAAAAAAAAAAAAAAAAAAAAAAAAAAAAGAAGAATACATGTGCATGGCTAAGCCAGGGCTGAAGTGCAGTGGCATAAAATCAGTA
Source organism: Trochalopteron elliotii (assembly GCA_024734555.1). Taxonomy (NCBI): domain Eukaryota; kingdom Metazoa; phylum Chordata; class Aves; order Passeriformes; family Leiothrichidae; genus Trochalopteron; species Trochalopteron elliotii. The sequence goes on from JANPWX010000021.1 coordinate 3,328,638, forward strand.
TGGAAAATGACTGACCAATGAGTACATAGCAGTCTGTTGTCAGTCAATAAAATATTGAATTTTTGCTCTATGTGGTGTTAATTTTTGGGTTTCATTTTCTTCTTCCATGATAGCTTTTATTGCAGTATAGAGTTTGATTAGTTTATGTTTTTCATTTTATACCAGCTGCTTTCTTTTCTATTTACACATCTCCCATGGCTGACACAGGTTCTTGGTAAGGCTTAGATTCCCATAAATAGAAATATGTTTCATTGCCTTATATGTATAAATATATATACATATAAACACACATAGTTCACGGTTCATGGTTATGTATGATGTTCTAAAAGTTTGCACTGAGCTATCAGAAATTAGTAAATGTTAATGGTCCTTGATTTTTTAATTAAAATGATGAATCACTATATTCGGGCTTGTCTGTGGTGTCTACCTTTTGTTTGTTTGTGTGAAATAACATTCAGAACATCTCAAGAATGTGGTTTGGGCCCTTTATTCAGTCTCCTCTGAAGAATTGTGCATCTTAATTACAAGTTGATGCAGGAATCACCAGGCAGCCTCCTAAGATGTGAAAGAGTCACAGGTCAGACACGCTGATCATGATAATCCCAGTCTTCCAGCCTTAACATTTATGAAAATGAAATTCTTCTCTGACTCATCAACTAATTGTATTTTTAGAAATACCAACTGAATTATTTATTTCTTCTGCAGTAAATACAGTACAGTCAAATCTGACACTGAGCATTTTCGCTTCAGAATAATAGTAAGAAATAAATGTGATTGCTATAAATAGCCTGAATAAAAGTTATATTAGAGAGCAAATTGCTATTTCCTAGTCTCTGTCACCAGCTATCAGTGCCTGAATATAAGTACAGTGATACTCTGATGGTGGGCTGACCCTGGCTGGATACCAGGTGCCCACAAAAGCCCCTCTATCACTCCCTTCTGCTGCTGGACAGGGGAGAAGAAACATTACTCAAGACTCGTGGGTGTAGATCAGGAGAGAGAGACATCTCTCAGCAATTACTGTAATAGGAAAACAGTCCTGACTTGGGGAAAAAAAAATTATTACCAATCAAATCAGAGTGAATAATGAGAAATAAAACATTTTAATAAGACCCTTTCCCCTCCCCTCCTTTCTTTTTGGGCTTAACTTTACTCCTGAATTCTCTACCTGCTTTCCCCACAGTGATGCAGGGGGACAAGAAATGGGGGCTGTGGTCAGTTCATCTCACATTATCTCTGTTGTTCCTTCCTCCTCAGGGGGAGAACTCCTCACACTCTTGCCCTGCTCTTGCATGGGGTCCCTCCCACAGGAGACAGTCCTCCATGAACTGCTCCAATTTGAGTGCCTCCCACAGGCTATAGTTCTTCAAACACTGTTCTTGTGTGGGATCTCTTACATGGAGTGCATCCCATCAGGAAGAGGCTGCACCAGTGGGTCCTCCATGGGGTCACAAGTCCTGCCAGAAAACCTGTTCCAGTGTGGGCTCCTCTCTCCACAGGTCTACAAGCCCTGCCAAGAGCCTTCCCCAGCACAGGCTCCCCACTGGGTCACAGTCTCCTTCAGGCACCATGTGTCTGGTATGGGATTCTCTGGGGGCAGAAAGCAGATCCAGCTCCACCATCAGCTCCACCATAGATACACATGTGTTGCAGGGGAAACTGCTCTGGCACCTGGAGCACCTCCTCCCCCTCCATCTTCAATGACCTTGGTGTCTGCAGATCTGTTTCTCTTACATGTTCTCACTCTTCTCTTTGGCTGCTGCTTCCACAGCCATTCTCCTTCCTTCTATCCCCACCCTATTCCAACCTGTCATCCCAGAGGTTCTACCACCATTCCTGAAGGGCTCAGATGTGGCCAGCAGTGGGTCCAGCCTGCAGCTAGCTGGAATTGGCACTGTCAGACACGGGGGAAGCTTCTGGCAGCTTCTCACAGCAGGCCCTCCTGGAGCCCCTTGCTACCAAAACCTGGTCACACAAACCCAAGGGAGCTCTGCACAGTTTAGGTCTTTCATACTTTTTGTAGAGGAAACCAACTCAAATAGGTGCAGAGAATGGCAGCAGAAGGAGCAGTGTGTCTCTGTGGAGGACTGTAGGTCAGGAAGGGGATAGGTGACTATTACAAGCGAAGAGACTACATTTGGTTCAAGAACAAAGGCTCAGCCCTGGAAACTGGAAATTAGAAGCTGATGTCTGCTGCTGAGCAGTGATGCTGCAGGAGAGTCTCTTTACAGAACAAAGAGGGAAACAGCCATGTGGGCAGTTTTAAAGTGATGCCTGATCTGTGTGTTAAATGTCATAATAGAACATGATTGCCTGGTATAGAAAAACAATGAGAAAAAAAATCAACCTGATGATCAGCTTCAGTCTGTGTTGCTAACATTGGATTTACTGCAGGATGACCAGGATGCAGACTCCAGCACAATTCAATTTTCTTTAATAAACTTCAGAGGATGGAAAATTTGTGAGATTTATTTTTAAGTACATTTTAGAATGTCATATGTTTTTCTTTTACATTGTACTGTTTAATTTTAAAATATGTCTAGTTCTTCCCTGTGTATGTAGCAGCCCAGCTCTAAGATAATCACATTGCTTTTGTTACAATCAAGCTAAAATGCCCTGAAGTGAAGTGATGTCTCTAATGTCCTGGTCACATCTCTGCTGTACTCGTAGTTATCCCAGGGGACCAGGAGGGAGGCTGCCCTTGGGGGCTAACTAAGAGTGAATAGGTGTCCTATTACCTCCTTCAACATTTCAGGCTAAAGTTTGAGTTCTTCAACCATCACCTAATTGTCAGAGAACTCCCTGAGACAAATGTGCTTAAAATACAGAGACAAGCCCTGAGGTATTGTTGTCTAGGGACCCTTCTCTATCCATATTTCTGAATGTCACATTTTTTACTCTGAGGCAAGGTCATATTATGAGAGCAAGGTATCAGCCTTTTCCTGGACAGTTACTTTTAAAATCCAGGCAAGTTTTTGGCAGATGTAGCAGGCAACACAGAGCAATACTAATGTTGGAACCCGGGACCACTTTTGCATTTCCCAAACAAAGGCACGCACTCCAGAGTCACGGCCTATGTCTATGATGAAACACAGACATTTTTCATTCTCTATTCTTGTGCCCTAATTCTCCAGAGAGAAAATCTGTGAGCCTACACTGGGGAAGAGTTAGGACATGGCCATGTCAGTGAAGTGGATGTCACACCACAGCTTTTCTGCAGTATCTCAGCACATGCAAGTTCAGCTGGTTCTTGCACTCTACCAGTGGACAGGTACCAGGTTTTCTCCATACTGACCATGGCTCAGTGCTACCAGAGGAGCTTTATGAAGGGGATGGTAAGGTTTTGCAAGGAATTCTAAACTTGCTGTTTCAAACACTTCCTGGGCCAGGCCTGTCACAAGAAGGGCTGATGGGAGGTGTCTGTGGGTGTGTACATGTTCAACCCAAGTTAACTGACCAGCAATTTCAGCACCTGCTCCAAGGTAAATTTTTATGAATCTCACTTGATTCCATAGAATTAGTGCAAAACATTGCATTATATTTTTGGAAGTAAAACCAGTGATTTTTATACAATGACAGATAACAATAGGTGGAGGAAAGTAATGTTAAATGACTGCCTAAGTGAAAACTGAGAGATCATTTCTGTAAACAATATGTTGGATGGGATCCAAATGTATAGCCAGAACAAGTATACCAATCAAGCAGGAAATCTGCAATAAATCCTCTGCATTCTTATTAATAATACCTCAAATAAAACATACGTATGTGCGTGAATGTTTATTCACCCTGAAACTGCCAAAGCTTGGATGAACCGAGTCATGGGAAACTTGGCAATTTAAACCAAAGTACAAAACACCTAGCACGATTATAGACTACTATAAGCACAAAGTTTCAGTTCATCGTATTCAAAAGTACCACTAATCTTGATCAGAAGTATCAGGTACAAGTAGTTCAATACAAGAGACAAAAGTACCGGGTACGAGTAGTTCAACACAGGAGATAAGTGGTTTGAAGGACAGACAAGTTTGCACTCAGGGATATGACACAGGTATGTTATCCAAATGGCAATACACAGCTTAGTGGAGGATCTAGAGATATCAGCTTTGGCCTAGATCATAAGGCTTCTCTTAGTTTGCTAGCAAAAACATTTGTCCAGTAGCATCCACTTAAACCTTTCTGTAGGCTTTCATCTGCATTTTTCACCCAAATCCTTACTGGAGCTTCTTGAAGATGAAGTCAGATATAAGCACAGTCACAGAGACCAGCACAATGCCCAAGGAACCTAGATTTTCTCAGTGTAAACTAATTCCATGTCAGAAGAACCATTGCACAACATTGTATCTGAGCTAATAAACCTTATCTCTGTCCTGGACATAATTCAGTATCTGGTTTTATTACCTTGAGCCTCTGCTGTACATCTTTTACTGTCCTCTCCAGTAAGATATTCAAGACTGCAGGCACTCACCAGATTCACTGCAGATTTTTCATAGCACCAACTGAATTTTAAGTTATTGAATACAAGAAGCTGCACTACCACCACATCCCTGAAAAACAGGAGACATGAATCCCTTTCATGCATAGAGTGTGTGAGGCTTTGAGAGCAAACCACATTCAAGGAAAAAAAAGACAAAAAAAACCCAAAAAACCCCACTCAGCTCCCATCTGTAGCCTAGGCACAGACACAAAGGCACAAAAATACTCAGTTAAGGTCACTCGTCAAGCAAGCAAAGGAGCATGGCCTCAGATGTTTCAGGAACTGTCAGGCAGAAGATTACCTAGAAAAATCAGGAAACAACTGATCAAGTTTTTGGGGGTTGAGATGGTTCACTCCAGTATCTCAGCACTCTCTCAAGTCACTTCTTAGCTCACACCCAGCACCTCATATCCTAACTGCCCTCAAGGGCATTCTCATAATTTTCACTTATGACCAGGAGAACAGACCACTGGAAAGGATCTCAGTCTGGCACAATGACTCAGCCTCAGGAATCGAATGGGTGACTTATTCAGTAGAGGATAGGACCAGCTGGAGGTAACAAAAGTCCCACCAGCCTTAGATAATTGCTCACAATTAAACACCAGCGCTCATCTTAAGAGTACTTTCACAGCAAAGACACACTTCAAGTAGGTATATCGACATTGTTCCTGGATGAAAGTCCTCATTTAACATCTCTGTTTCTATCTTGGATTTTGGAGTAGCTTTTGTCAGACTTAGTATCAAATAAATAAATAAAATCTCTTCCATCCAAGCCCAACTCACCTGGATTAAAAAAATAAAAATACAGTGTAAAGTAATGAAAACAGTTTATCCAGTTCTGCTGAGTTACATTTTTTGTTGTATTTTCCCAAAGGAAAATTTCTTATTTCTTGAGAACAAGATCCTTACTTATAAAAAAAACAAACTAAGCTCTTAGTCAAACATTTTCATTGGCAAGACAGCAATCAGAGTAGAAATTTATGGCTATGAATGCAGATGACTGTAAAAGGCTACTAACATGAAGAATGTCTCACAATAGCCATCTTATCCCCTGTAAACTTCATTCTTTTTTAATTGCTACAGAATTCTTATCGTAATCTTAACTCTCAACTCACTGGAAAGTAAACCCCCCCTGACTGACTAGGGGGGCAATGTCTGTTATTGGTTACCAAGACCTTAGATTCAGGGTATGTCTCCACTTGCTCATAAAACACTGTCAAATTTAAACACTTTGTGCTGAGGCCTGTGCCAGCCTTTCTCAGGGAAATTCCTGCTTTTTTCTTCACATTTTTGCTTTTCATCCTCAGAAGATTTCAGTCAAAACTATCTTACCTTTCAAAAAATAAAACACAGGAAAAATGCAATGTTTTCCCTATACTAAAGAAGCCTGAACCTTTTCTTTAAAGAGTTCAGGTTCTTCACTTGATTTTGGTTCAGGAACCTAATTGACAACACAAAAGAAAAATTTCTTTCATGGAGATGTCTCCTGCCAAAAAATCCAGTTGTTACAATTGCATCTTTTCTGCATTAAGGAACTGCATTTGACCATTTTACAGGGCAAATATGTGGTTCAGTTATTATGTGCTCAGTGACAGTCACTTGTAGGCATTTGAGGTTGGGTAGATGTCCCAGTTTCCCATCTTGAAGAAATCTAGTTAGACAACCATGAGAAGTGACCCATCTGAAGCACTGCCACAGCAGGCTGCTGGTGACCAATCTGATGATGCCAACCTCTAGGCTGAGCTCCCAGTTGTGTCATTAAAATAGTGTTCAGCACAGAGCCACACAGGAAACAGTGCTCAGAGTCCCAGCGAGCATGGTCACCACAAATGTGATAAACTCCCTTCTTTGCCCAGTTTGAATTAAGGATTTGAACTTCCTTAAGAAACTGTCCTGTCCTGAGCACTGATTATTTGTGCTTTCTGGACTGAAGACAAGCACCACATTTCTTGCTGAAGAAAATTTCCTATTACCTATCTACTATACACTATGTGAGAAGACCTCTACCATACATAATCATGTTGCTCAGCAGGGAAATCTGGAGTATCCAATTCCAGCTCCAGCACATGACAATTCTCTATGTGACAGTATCTACCAGACCCAAGAATCAAACATTGATTAGGTGGGATGCAGTTTTCCAAAGGAAAGGCTTCTTCTGCAGACATCCATACACTAGGGTAAGGGCATGTTTAGTTTCTCTTCTCTCAAGGCTGCACTCAGTACAGATTTAGCTGAGAAATCCTCTCCAAAAAGAACATAGAAGTTTCAGCATAGTGGTACACAGCCATGGTTATCCAGTATTATTTGCTATAATAGTCTGAGCAACTTACTTTATTTTCTCAGAACAGTAAACATGGGAAGTGAGAGATTTAGCTCATTCACAGATACTATCAATGACACCATGATTTCAAACACTGGTCCTGATGGGAACTGTCTCTCTACTGAGCAGAAGGAGAGAATAAGGTTTGCAGAGATGCCGCTGGACTCCCAGAGGCTGGGACAATGACAAGACAAGGGGTGGCGGGTCCCTTGATAGGGATAGAAGGTTGTCATGATCTACCTGTGACAAAAGGGCTTGAGATCTCCTTTTAGACCAAGTTCCCATGTGCACTCTGGAGGTGGAGAATCATACTTTTTATCAGGCAACTGGGAAACATTTCAAATATATGTACTTTCTGCTTCTCATTCTATGCCACCAGATGGGAATTTGAAAATTACATAGAAATTAAACTCTCAAGAATAACTCTGAATTGGCCTATTCCAGAAGGAATTGTTGGGTTAAAAGAGATTATTTTTACTCTGTTGAATGATTGGATAAAAGAGACTGTCTTTACTAAAGTCCCTGATGGATACTAAAGGGTATAGAACTAGTAATTGCTGGATGAAAACTTCCCAAATACAAGGGTATGGTGTAAGCAACAAAAGAAGGGTGTATTAATGAAAAAAGAAATTCAGCAATAGCTATCAGAATGAGACAGAAGATAAATAAATAGGTCTGTTGCAGCTAGCTATGGGTTTATTTATGAGAATAATGCTTTTAAGTACTGAACCAAAAGCATATGTGCAATTCCTTGAATATCAAATATTAAACATGCAGAACACATTCTAAGAGTGACAAGCATAGTAACAGAAAAGTGAAAGGAAGCAAATTAAATATAGGAAAATAATAGTAATGCATCAATCAGTATTGACAGCAGAACTTTCTTATTTTAAAATTATGTAGCAATTTAGTAATGGAAAGATGATGTCAAATCTAAAGACTCTCCACATGAATCAGTAATCTTTAGCAAAAAACCCAACAAGCCATAAAATACAAAAAAAAAAACCCCAAAAACAACAAAAAACCCAAACAAACAACAAGAAAAGTCCATTGTATTGTCACAACAGTCCCCACCTGGGCAAAAAGGTAATAAAGTGTCATGACAATTTTAAATGCATTTCTTCTTATAAATAATTTATATATTTTCGGCATACTTAGTATTTTGTGTCACTTGGGCCACATATAGTTGAGTCTGTGTAAAAGCCTATTATTATAATCCATGCTAGCTGAGATTATTTTCACTTGATGAAAACATTTTGTGTTACCACACAGATTTCCTTATCTTGTTTGCTGGAGAAACAGTAAATGTGTGCGCATATTTATTTCTCACTTGTCCCCTAGCCTTCATAAACAAGAAAGGGAGTTTTCTTTATCCAAGTGAGTCTATGAAAAGCAAATTCTTCAATTTTTTCAGTCCTGTGCAGCACAAATAGGACAACATTTTAAAGACAGTTTGGCTACCCTACCTTATGGCCACTCTCACAGTTACAAACTCAGTCCTGTGTGGCATGGAAAACAGCAGAAAGTTGCTTTTGCACTCACACAATTTAGAAGAGCTGGTTTCTTCATTCCCATATGGGAGATCTCAGCCAGATAGCAATAAGCCTGCCTTACCTCACTTCACATAAGAAAGGCTGGTCAGGACACAAGCAGCTTGAACAGTTTCTCTGCTGTTACACAGCACCCAGAGAAGTGTGAAAGTTAGTAGGACAGCTACTTTTAATCCGCCTTTGCAATCCATCCTCTACTGTGCTCAGAAGGGTCTATGATAAATTATTTACCACTGCAATCACAGATGTAGTCTGTCACACAGCATGTGCCAGCCACACGAGATGGCTCAGAGATAAGAACACCCACTCTGACCTGCTCAGATGAAGCTCACATAGCAGCCCCCCACTGCCCTGTACACCAGACCGGTGCTGAACAAGCCTTCCAGAGAGAATTCTCCAGTGAACTCAAAATCCTGAGCTTTCAGGTCATGAAAGAGAGGTGGCAGTTCTGAGAGGTTTAATGAAAAACCAGAGCAAGTGAATTTTACACTCAGCCCTCTGGAATGACCGGAAACTCAACTTTCAGCTTGAACAAGCAGAAATGCAGCTCATTGGCTATTGTCCTTTACAAATGCAAAACATTCTAAAGAAAGCTGTTGAAAGGATGGTCTATCCGAATTGGTTAAACCTCACCTGCAGTGCAGTACTTTTCTTTCCCACCACAGGAATCTGTTTTTCAATGTGTCAGTCAGGTCAGCTATGGTATTTCTCACAAAGGGCTCTTCATAGTGCCCATCGTTTAAACCCAGACAACTGCAAGAAATTCTCACAAAGTTCATCATTAAGTTCATCATAAAACACACTCCACTTCCTTGGAAACAAGAAGTTCAATGCTTCTGCCATTTCTACATTTGGTTGAAAGTCATCCCTCATGAAATGTAGTTGCTTAGTGTTGCTACATGTTCCTCAGCAAAAGCCTGTCAGAGAAAGTCCATCACCCCAAGAGCACCTGTAATTAGCCAGTACAATGCCGTGACAGGTTTACTACATGACATTTTTTTTGTGTGAAGGAGAAAAACTACAGTATTTCTCACTTCCCTACCAACTGTCAATCAGGCCAGTGGTTCATCATGGGTATCAATAATACTTGGTGAGTAACATTCACCATCTCGAGTGACAAAATCAAAGATAAATCTATCCTGAGTCAGGAGCTCTGGCTTTGCCTGGAGGTAAGGCCTTGCTAATACTGACTAAGAGTACGTCTCCTCTTCAAGGATGAACCCTCACTGACAGTCTGCCAGCACACCTAAGATCTAGTTGTGTGTTCTGCTTGTAAAGAAAAAATACAGCTGGAGACTGTCTTCAAAAGCTCTGGATTTGTGGCCATGTGATGAGAATCACTCAAGATCAAGAGAATTTCTACATTAGACCTGTCAGTACTGCCTAGATGGTCTGGGCTTGTTTCTGAAGATCATCAGCAGCAAATGCTCATGAATCAGTTTAACACCCAGGATAGGAGAGAAAATGCTTTATTAGGACCTTCGTAAGAGAGAAGATGAGGCTTTTCTGACACTGATGGATTTAGAATTGGAATTACACTAATAAAATTATTAACTCTGATTTTTCTTTTTTTTTCATATCAGAAACATTAGGCTTTTATTTTTAAATTCTAAAAGTACAAATCTTTATTTAATGATATCTGGTGGTTTTTCACCACAGCACTTCACAGTGCTTTAGAAACATTAATCACATTTTAAAGGTACAGAATAGCAGTTAAATAAAATGATTGATGTATTTATAGTCATCGGCAGTTGGGAAGCAGGGGGAAATGGGCACATAACTGCAGTTCTTTATTCTGTGGTGAAACAGAAATCTCACCTTCATAAAAAACCTCAGCAAGCAAGATAAACAAAACCAAAGGCTTTAGAAGCACAGTTTTAAAGCAAAAGCTTTAAAAGCAACATGTGAAAAATACAGTTCATTTAACCATTTAGACACATTTTGAGACACTTACTAGAACTGGTATTGCTTAACTTTGTTAATGACCCAAGTAACAAGAGAAAAAGTACCCCAGGAATCTCTGGACCACATGAAATTGGAGGGAGTAATTCACATGCTAAAGGGCTGGATTGCCATTCAGAGAACCCATAGGAGCTAGGGATGTGGCCCAACAGGAACCTGATGAAATCAAACAATTGGAATGCAAAATAGACCAGAACAATCCCATGCATCAGTACAGGCTGAACTCCAAACTGTGGAAATAGAATACAGATCTATCTGTAGAAATAGATCTGAGGGCCTGGCAGACATCAAGTTGAACATGAGCCATCAATATACACTTGCAAAATAGGAGGCCAAACACATCTTTGCCTGCACTGGGAAGACTACTGCTAGCAAGTCACAGGGTGTGATGTCTGCCCTCGCTTCAGCACTGGTGATGCTGCATCCTCAGCCCTGTGCCCAGTTTTGGGCTTCCCAGTCCAAGAAAGAGCATGCTAATCTGGAATGAATAGGTCTCTATCCCATCCTTATTTCTGAAATGGACTCCAGAAATTAAGACACTTGAAAAAGCATGGAAAAATTCCTTCAATTCCTTCCCTCTACATAAAGAAAAAAATTACTACGTCACATAATGGAATTAATAGTCTAAAGGAGAAAGCATAGAAGAAAATGTAATTTTAACTGGTGTTCTCCCAAACCTTCTCCTTCTGTCTTCTGCTGTTTCTCAAACTCAAGTTGCTATAGGAAAGCTTTGACAAACCAATGGCTATCACACAACATTCTGCTTACAGACAGGATTATGTCGTACTGATTTTCTCCAGTAGCTCATTCCAGATACATCTCAGAGGCAGCAGCCTCCCACCACTGACATTTAATTAGGTCAGCCTGGGGCTGATTCTTTCATGAGAATGCACTGAGAGAGGCAGGAGCAGTACATGGACCTCAACAAGCTGAGAACAAGGCCCAGGTTTAGAGAAATGGCTTCAGTGTTGTCAGCCCTGCTGCACTCAGTTTGCTGCCAGACAGCCTGCCTCTGACCCAGATTAATCATTGTACATGTGCATGTGGTCATACACAGCAAGTGTGAATATGCAGCAGCTGTCTGATGACCCTCTTTGGCAGATGGTATTAGCCCTCACAGGTTGATGCATTACATTCCCATATTTTTTGAAATATAGTACTCTCATAGATGTTGGTGAAGCTTGTCAGGTTCATTCAGTACAGACATAAATAAAAAAATTCACAGGGTTAAAACTGCTTTTATATATATGACTTCTATACTGGATCATGAAAACTGCTTCTGTGCTGAACATAATCTACAGTCTCTCATTACAAAATACTTCAATATGGACAATGTAGAGTTCCTGTGTTTTCTAGAGCCTTTGCTGCAAAGCTAAACCAGTCAACATCATCTAACACCGTATTTGTGCTCTTTTATAATAAAAATTTCCTTTTTAGTAAGGAAGTGATGCCATTTGGAGGCCATTAATGTGGATATTCCTTTCTTCCATGATTAAACTTTTCTAGTTAATTTCTACTGGTGTATAAGGCCTTGCCATTCATCCATACAGTGAAAACTTTACCCTGAATGGGACCTCAAGCTTGTGTTCCAACATCTTTAAAATAACCTTTCAGACAGTGATTCAGCAAGGCAATGTAACTTTCCAGATTTATTTGATCTGTATCTTTGGAGCAAACAGTTAAGCTGGCTGTCTCAGAAAGGAAATAAAGCACTTGAACTCTTGCCTTGGTCCAATTTTAGAGTTCTGTTTGCATGTTTGTTTTAGCATCTTCTGGGAACATTCTGTCTCCTCTAGGGCTATTCTACCAACATAGAAACACAATTTGATTGAGTTTTTTTCCATTGGCTTTGTCAACTTGATTTTGTCTTAAATACGCAAAATGCAAGGATATAAATTATGCTTGGCATGATAAATATATATGGCCATAAATAGAAAACCTCAGCAACAGTTATACTGTCACTATATATGAATACAGTATTTGGCTGTGAAATAAAATATCAGCTAGAGATTTTTTTTAGAAAAGCTGAAAGATGACCAGTTTCTGCTTCACAAATAATTTTCTCTCCAAACTACCCAAATACTGCGAGACATAACAACTAAGTGCAAGATCACATTTTTATGGACTTCTCACTTCTGTGTGTTTGAGTGTTAATCATGCCTCACTGAACATAATGGCATTTTGCCTTCTTAAATTACTGCTACAGGAAAGCAAAGGGAGCAGTTCTTTGGGTTTTGATAATTTGATCGATAGGCTAAAAGTTGATTTAAAGGAATTTCAGTGAGCTGTGGCATTATCAGAGTACTTTATAGTATGAAAGAAATTTGTCTTTATTGACGTGACCACAGCAAATGTCTTCCAGAATTAGAATCATTGTTCTGCATACATAAACATATTTGTCACATTGCAAAATAATGTAAAACCTCACTGTAGAGTGACTCAGTTGCACAAACACAAGGGAGAAATTAATTTACCCCCAAAGGCTTAAACTTCAGTCAAGAAGCTGCTTGTAACAGTCAAAATGGGACAGAAGTACAACAGGATTGACTGAAGAATGGGGCAAGCCACAATTTGGACCACTGTAGTACGTTTACGTTGGGTGTTCTCAGCTGCCATCCTCGCGATAATCTCAGTCATAGCCAGTCTGTCAATATGAGACATCTGCTTTGCAGATATGCCAGCCTTAGAGGCTGATCTTCTGCATCAGCCCAGAATGTCAATACTGCACTGACACTACTGCACCAGAAATTATGGAGTTTTAACCACTTGCTTTCTCATTGCTGAACAGCACATACTAATGCTAATTCTGGAGTAATAATAATAAAAACAAATAAATAAAAAGGAGGAAACAGTTCATAGAATCACAGAATCACAGAATATCCTGAATTGTAAGGGACTCACAGGGATTATCAAAGTCCAACTCTTGGCCCTGCACAGGACAGCCACAACAATCACACCGTGTTCCTGAGAGCATCGTCCAGATGCTTCTTGAACTCTTACAGGCTTGATGCTGTGACCGTTTCCCTAAGGAGCCTATTCCAGTGCCCAACTACCCTCTGAGTGAAGAAGATTTTCCTAGAATCAGGCCTAAACCTCCCCCATAACAGCTTCAGGCCATTCCCTTGGGTCCTGTCACTGGTAACCACAGAGAAGAGATCAGTGCCTGCCCCTCCTCTTCCCAATATGAGGATTTTGAAAACTGCAGTGAGGTCTCTCCTCAGTCTCCTCCAGGCTGAACAGACCAAGTGACCTCAGCTGCTCTTCATACAGCTTCTCCCTAGTTTAGCCATTCCCTTTCTACTGTGGTGAAGGAACTGGCTGAAGCAAGCTCAGCATACAGCCTCTTCCTTTGGGTGACAAAGAATACTCATGTGTGAGGTAATGGTAAATTAGGATGGGACAGAAAGCTGTAGTATTTCACAGGAAACAAATTGCCTTTGAGACAAAGCCCAGATGGCTCTCAGCCATCCTCTGGCTCACACAACACCACAAACCTGATCAGTACGACATAGCAAGAGCCAAATGACAGCTATCCATGGCACTAACAATGGGTGGGGTGGCAGTAAAAATGTGTACCCATGGAAAAAGCAAGTCAGAGTAGCAGCTGCCATTGAAAGTTTTGGGGAAGAAGAGGTTTGAAATATAAACAGCTCTTTTAAACAGTCATCAAGCTCTAAATACAGTAAAAAAAAAGTAAAGCAGAAGTAGCAAAAAATGAGCACCCCAGAATACAATGCATCTTAGGCCTGCATGAACAACAAAATAACAACACCACTCCAAATAATAAAAACCCATTTAGTAAATATATTTGTGTTAAGACATTTTATTTTAAAAATAAATGTCCTAGACATAAGAGAAATTCTGTGGTGAGAAATTCTGTGGTAAGAAATCTGTTGATACAATAACATTGCAAGGGATTGAGATCCAGCATATGAGCTTCAATTTGGCTTACCAGCAAATAGGCTTGTCTTCCCTCCTGTTTTACTAGATAACACGAGTGAAAGACCCATGCTTGTTCGCCTATTTACTCTCTTGGTGGAAATAATCCAGTCACACTACGCTTATCTTTGAAGGTCTGAGGACTGAAGCAGATGACAAAAACAGCTGTTCTCCATTCCTCTCTTCTTATAGTTTTATCCTGGCAGAATATCTAATTAAGTTTTGCTTGGATGCAGTTTATGTGGTTTTGAGTAAACAAACCCCTGTATTTACTGAAGCAAAAGAAATTTCCCATTGTCTGGCTGGATCCTACTTAAACCACAACCTGGAGCCACTGCTATATTCCATGTAAAACTGCAGAGAAATAAACATCTGAGGCCTGGTGGATCGTGGAACTAACACCAAGAAGTGCCTATACTTAGCCAAAAACCCCACAATATACTGGAAAAGTAGATATGAAAAATGGACTCTTGTTGAACCCAAGTACTCACTAAAGGAAAGGTGACTACATCATCACCAAAATAAGTGTCCTGTGGTTAATCCTGTGTTTACTAGGACAGTTAAGTCCAGTGTCTCTCTCATTAAACCAATAGCCCAGATGTTTTGTAAAAAAGCAGAAAAGCTCTAAAGCAGGCAATAGAACATGCTCTATCTGAAAGCCATGAGTTTATTGTTAATACAGTGGAAAAGGCCTTTTCTAGAGCCAATATGACCACCCCACGATTTGGTGTCTAGCAATATGACATTCTCATCAAGAAGAAGAAAGATTAACTAAAGAAAAAAAACTGTTGCAGTGCTATGGTATATTTATCTTAAAATCTGAGGTCTATGTTTTCTCCTTCAAAGTCTCATGTAATTAAGTCTTTTCCAGCACGTGGAGAAACAACAAAAAAAAACCCAAAATATCAGATAATTGTTACAATAAGAAAATAATAACAATTGGAAAATGGTGACTAATGTATGAAAATGGTCAAGTAAGTTTAATACAATCAAGGAGAAAAAGGTGTAAGACAAGAATAACCAAGTTCCAGGCAAGACTCACAGCAGCAAATGATGTTCAATTCACACTAAAATTAATGAAAACCATTTTAAAGCCACTTAATCAAAGAATTTTACCTTTTAACCTACAATGACATTTCTCCTAATTTAATAAAAGAGTTCTATTAGAAAGTTCCTAATAAAAGATGCAACAAAATGCCATGATAAAAATGTATTTGAAATACACCTGAAATTAAAGGGAAAATAATTCTTTGTGTTCTTCTCTATATAAGAACATCTGTTCCTATGAGTGTTTCCAAGTTTCTTAACTGGATTCTAATCCTGGAGTGGGGAAAATATCATTACAACCCATTTTCAAACACTATTAGTTCAGGACCAAAAAATGAGGCATTTCCTGTCACCACTTTTCTAGGGAGACATCTAAATAGAACATAAAACCTTATTTCAGTCAAACAAGATATTCTGTACCTTATTCAGCTCTACTGAACAAATGCACATCCTTCCAGAATGAATGGGCTTCCTAAGACATTCAGACAAATTGAAGAGCAATATAGCTGAATTATACCAAATGCAGCAGACTACACTGGATACTTTATCCCTTAAGACTTGGCAGCCCTGATTATCCACCAATGTTCTCTGTCCCTCCTCCTACATCTTCCTCCAGCCTCAAGTGAATTGCTCTCAGGTGTTCTTAAGCTTCCTATATCTTTCCATATCTAACTATCCCTTGTTCCTCCTCCATCTTTTTGAATGCTCAACAAGCCATGTAGAACTCAGCTTCCAAATGAGTGTTAAGAATCTTCAGAGCTAGCTGAATGCAACACACGTGAAGCATTCAGTTGCCAAATGAGTTTCTCTTTTAAACAGACTGTACAACAAGAAATCACATTTTGGAAGTTGGTTTGTAAAGGTGCTTTGGTTTTCAGGTTCAGCATTTTGAATGAATGAGTGCTTAGTAACTGTGTCTGATTATGGAGTTCCACTTCCCCACACTTCAGCTTTTCTCAAGAAATTTAGTAGGACTCCAGGCAGGTTTGTGTACACACAAGTAATTTTAAAAGCAGATGAAAGTTTTTGGGGAAAGCAGTGAGCTGCAGCCATCTCTGACAGCAGGGGTTTCAAAATGCCTTTTTCCTGACTGATCTTCCTATCAATTTGCCAAGGAACTTAAAAAAAGATAACTCTTAGAAGTATAGTCAATGTCAGAGTCCAAAATTGTAAGACCTCAGTCATGAGATTAAAAAAAGTTAAAAACAACAGGAAGATCTAAAAGATCTTTTTGTTAGTATTCAGCTTTCAAAGTCTCCAGTAGTTTGATTCCAGTTAGGAGGCTACTTGTCTATAGCACAGAGAAACTGAAACGGGTCTAAGCTTTTGTAAAATATCTGATATTCTCACTGAATCAACAACAACAACAAAAAGGTTAATAAGGAAAAAATATACACCACAAGCCAAGTAGGAAAATGGAGAATTGTGGTAGTACTGATGCCACTTCTCTCATCCTGCCCCAAAAGGCATGGAAACAGCATGGAAACACTCACAGTTTGGTTGACAGTGAACAGACAAAAGGAGAGGACCAACAGCTGCAAAGAGCTTCTCCTTTTTAATTCCTCTGCAAGTTACCCTTGCCAGAGCAACAATGTCCCAAAGACTTGATTTGGTACCAAAGTGCAACCTTTTGGTACTTATGTTTTTTGTTGTCCTCTGAGTATCAAGCCAACCTGCCTTGAGTTTTAGAAGGCTTTGAGCTGGTTGATCTGGACTTACGAATGAATAGCTATTATTAAGGTGGCAGCTTCAGCAGAGTCACCCACCAGCCTTACAACTACCTGTCCTTGGAGTGCCAAGAGCAATCCAATATCCAGGCAGGGTGTCCTCATTAAAAGCATCCTAGGATTCCTCTCCATGTTTGTGTGCCAGCATTAGGTATTGCATCTAATCCTCAAAACTAATGAGGTCTATCTCCAGATCCAAGGCAGGCTCATCATTCTCAGTCTTCCTGAACTGACAAATCTCCCAGGGACATAGCATGCTGGAATAGCTAACTAAGGTGCTAAACATTACTATAGCAACTGGGGGAAAACAGAGGCTCAGAATACAGCTCAGCTATATTTTCTACTTCTTTTATCATTCATATTCAATCTTGACACCACTATAATACAGTCCTTTGGCATTATAAACCTTCCTATTTATTACAAATAAAGTAAACTAGTGTTACTCAGCATGATTGCATTTGCTTCCCTGGAGATTCACCCTGCACATTCATTGACAGACTAGCTCCCTTTCTGTGTCAACAGAGAAAATTAAACCTTTCTGGCCTAAAGTGAACTGAAGAAAAGTAGGAAGCAGCATGACAGAAAGTATAATGAAAAGATTCTTTCTATGTAAATCACATAGGTTCTTTTTTTAATGAAGTGTTTCATTGTTTTTTACTGTAACTCTCATCACATTGTAAGAGGCATGAGGGAGATCTGAATGCCAATTTTTTGTGGTTTTCCAGCTTTAGTAGTTCCCTGGTAAGTGTTTGAAGAAGCACAAAATATGGAGTTTTTTGACAGCATGACAATTTTTGTATGTTAAAGCCCCAATAATGTTTTTCTTCTTTCATTCTTTTATCCATTTAAATGTACAATGTTCAATGAAGATAATTTAGTCTGTCAAAGAGTGTGCTAAAGGGTACTCCAATACCTGGATTCCAAAACTGCCCGGGACTAGGGATCAGACTGTAGATTATGGTGGTTTCTCCCTGGGGAGCTGCTTACTGGCTGTGCAGCAGACCCCAGACCAACCAAGACAGTTTGTGTGGGTCCCTCAGATCTGCCTGCTGGAAGCGTGGATAAGGCTTGGAGTGAAGAGCGGGCTTCTGCCGTGGGTTGGAAGGTGTTTATTGGTGCAGCTCCACGTTCAAAAGGCAAGGCTTGGCCTTTCCTTCTCCCATTTGTACCTCAGGACACAGCCTGAGGCAACAGGAGAATTCGGGCCAATGGATGGGAAGGGGGAGAGGTTCTAGAGGGGGACACTTAACAGGACAATTGAAAGGGGGCAGGTGTCTGAGCACCTGGTCGAATGGGAGATGATTTTCCTTCAAGTTACCAGGGTGATTGACAATGGGCTCCCCTCTGGGAGATACCATGGGGGTCAGGGAATGGGTGAAGGGATTTAGGAAGGAACATACCAACATGAAATAAATAAAATACATATGAAACTCTGAAAGGCTTAATCATGCATTGCAACAGTAGATATCCCCTTTATGTGACAAAGATTATGCCAAAATAATAGCACTATCTATCTGAAGAAAAACATCTCTCTTTTCTCCATTACTACTGTGTGGGTTTCCAGACTGGATTCCACTCACTGTTCTGGCAATTCCCTCCAGCTTCATAACACTCTGCTGAACTTTGCCATAAAGAAGGCAGAAACAAAACTCATTTCCTTTCCAAAAATATGAGTTACATTCCTTATTTTTTCTGTTGGCCTTCAGATCTCAGTAGAAGATGGTGATATAAGTTCCACATGTGTGCCCTGCAATGACTTCTTCTTGTGTAAAAAAAAACCTTTTAAGATTGTTATTATTAACTATATATAGAGAATGTTTCATGGAGGTGGGTGTATTTATCTCAGATGGCCCTTGATGAAATAACTTCCTTTTTTATCATGCATTTTATCTGAGTTTTGGGGTGGTTCTAATAATTTTCGAACACCTCAGATTAGGTGCATATCCTAAAGAGATTTTAAAAATTTATCTTTAAAATTAGTAATCTTATACTCTCATATTTGGAGTAATCAGCATTTGCTCCACTACAGAGATTTTTTTTTTTTACTTTTGTTTAAGGTGGTCCTTTTAATATTAATCCTAATAATGTCCTACCCCACATATTTGAGTAACTGATTCATTAAGCTGAGTCAAACACAATGAAGGCTTTGATTTGAATAAATTTTGATTATTTTTAATTAATGGCTGGCAAGACACGACTAATTTATTTAATAAAAACAATGTTATAATTCATATTCATTGGCTACAGTGTAAATCTGGAAAAAGGATATAATGGGTCCAGGAAAATTTTGAAAAAATCTTTGCAACTGGAAATGGGTCATAAAAACTAATATGCCTTGACTATTTGTAAAAAAACTTCTGAATTTTTCTACTTTAAAGGCATGTGTGTGGTATATGTCAGGTAAAATTAATTCATATAGCACTAAGGATAACTGTGATATCACTTAGAAAAACTCTGAGCCTGCCTTCATAATCAAGTAGTTGGTTCATCATTTGCATTTTTGAGAGTAAATTTACATTTTAAATCATTGAAAACATTCACTGTTTATAAGTAAATATAGTATAATCAGCAAGAGAGAAAATTTATGAGAGTAATTGCTGAAGCAATAACAAAAGAAAATGCTGCATGAACAGAGAGACACAAGAGGTCTGGAAATATCAAACTGTATTGTGTCTCTTCCCCCCCATCCTTCTTTTCACCCCAGCTCATCCACATGCTCTGGGAAACAGATATCAGTTAATATGACTCATCTGGAACAGGGTCCATGTGGATAGGTCAACCTGTTACGGGCATGCCTTATTAGCCAGGAGGTTGCTATGAAATAGGAATACAATGACTGAGCTGTGCCTTCCTCAGAGGAGTCATAAATTTCTCTTTTATTCTGATATTTGTTTCCATTAGACTAGTACGAAAACATCTTTGAGTACTCCACTATTTTTCAAAACCAGTTAAAACTGTCCAACATCAAAAATAATGGGGGAGAACGGACTTAGCAAAAGGAGCAATGTGAAAATTATATAAAAGTCCTTTTTTTTTTTTTTTTTTTTTTAGGAATTAGGATTTCAGGTCTAAAAGGATTATAGGTTGAAGCATTCATACTCTGTTTTATTATTATCGGGTTTTTACCCATCCCAAATATAGAAAAATGAGATGTTGATTAATTTCTAAAGTAAACAAGTTTTTCACAGCTCATAACTTGAACCCTGACTTGCAGTGAGCGCTGAGTCTGTTGCAAGCCCCACAGGACTCAGTGGGGTTGAAACATCTTGGATAGAAATGTGGAGCTGCCTACCTATGTTGTTTCAATAACAATATTTACTCAGCCAATATTTCTTCGGTAGTTCAGCACCTCATAAACTGCAAGTTCTTTATTTTCATCTCTGTGAAGCACAGAGGCTCCTAGTTTACACATAAGATACTTGTTGAAGTTACCTCCACCAAGGGAGATGACTGAAAATCTTTTAGTACTGTTGCAGTAAATTTTCAGATGCCAGGTGCCTAAAGAGACATGATTCTTCAATAGGTCCTTGATTTCTTTGTTCTGCAAAGCTGAACAATTTAGGTGCCCATACTGGGGTAGACAGTGTGCATTTAAATGTGTTAGGGTACCCCACCTTGTCTCCAGATACCACTCCAGGGATAACACACTTCCAAACTTACTGTGCTGTGTCTGTCTGCCCCACATTGATGTCTTGGTAACCAAGGCCACCTCCACTGGCACTTGGCACCTACGTTTATGTTTCTATGTCCCACCATAGATGGGGGAATTCACAAGAACCAGGAATCTCTGCATAGATGAGATTCAAACATCTTTTTAAAAAATTAAGTCTGGAATAGACAGGAGCATTAGAAAAAGTACTGAAGGACTCCAAATTTGGGAAATTTTTAGGGTTTGGGCATGAAGTGGGCATGTTTCACCCAGCATTCACCAGGAAGACATTGCCCACACTGAGAGCTATAGACATGAAGAATTTTGTCAGGTTTGGCTCTATCACTGATGATCTGAGGAAGATCTGTATACTTGAGCCAAAATGATTTGATTTGTCATAAAGAACATCTGGAGAAAAGAAAGAAATTGGATCACTCTCTCCCATCACCTAAAGCACTGGCCCATCCAACCTTACAGAGCAGTAGCCTGAAAAACAGTATCGTAACCATACCAACTCAATCCCTACTTGTTTGATTCTTTATTTTGATTTTATATTTTCTGTCTTGGAAATGATTATCAGAGAAGTCTATCATTATATTAAAGAGGTTTAAAGAGAGCAAAAGGGATACAGACTTTTTTGGGAAGTGAAAGGCAAAGCTTGAAAAGAAGATTGGAGGAGGTTAAATGGGAGCCTTTTGTGCAATTGCCAAGTACCACTCAAGAAAGGTCTTTCTTCCTTTAGTTCTAGTACCAGAACTGATGAGTGTTAAATGCACTGGCACTGCAGAATGATTGGTAAAAGAACTGAAAAGCAAAATAAATGGCAGCCCTTACTTTCCCTAATTAAAACATTTTAGTTACAGCAATTTACTGTCACGATTAATGCAGCAGGAGCCAGGCAGATGTGATCTATTTAATAGTTCTGCTTTTGCCAAAAGGAATTAATTCAGTACAACTGGATTTTATAAAATCTTCATTGCATCTAAACATCTGCACCTAAATCTTCACAACTTTATGGCATTTTTTACATTCTCTTTTCAAAGCATTTTATTACCAGAGCATATTTTATTACCAGAGAATATTCTATGCTTTTAGGTGTTTATAAATATGCATTCCTTTATCTGTGTCCGCTCTTGAGAACACAGTTACACTGTAAGGCTTTGTCTAGATCACAGTGGCAATTATTTCAATCTCATCAAGAACAGGAAAAATCAAGAAAGCTACAGTTTAAATGGCACTGGACCTCCACCTAGTGAAAAGAAGAATAGTGCACGTTTTTATGTCAAAAGATTTTCATAAGGGGAATTGTGTTTAACTGCCAGAAGAGGTGTGGATATATTTCCATAAGATAGGAAGGAAAATATTCTATTTTATGCAAAAACCTTCACAAAATCCATAATTTCAGTGTAAGTGTCAGTGATTGCTCACAGATCTTAGTAAAGGAAACAGACATTGATAAAAACCTGCTGAAGTCAGACACATGTGAGAGCTGATCTTGTATTGCAACGCCATGTTCCACTGTCTATCCAGTTTAAAGACTGAAAAGGCCTCTCAAGCCACTCTCCTGAGGTGGGGAGGTGTTACCACCCCATTGCACAGATATGGGTGAAACACACCAAGCAAGGGCTGGATTTTAAAGGCTTGAAGATAGGTACCTACTGATCTTTCCAGATATGCCTATATCTGTATTTTTAAGACAAGGTGTTAAGTGTCCGACTTCTCCTAAGCATCATGGCAGATGGCTGTCTGCACCTATTGCCACATAAATGCCTGAAAAACTTGTCCTGAGGTGCCAGAGATGCCCTGCTTTTCTTCCCATCTGGAGGGGAACAGAACTGCAGAGTTAGTATCTGCTCACTGATGCACCTGCAATAATGATAGTCCAGCATTCCACAGGGGGTTGCATCAAGGAAATCTTCCAAGCATGCCTCGTGACGTCACTGTAAAAATTTCATCATTTGATTCCATAGCCTGGACCTCACTTCACTTTAAAAATTTTGGATGTCATCATAAAACCTAAGGCAAGATACAAACCCATGTTCAAAGCAATGCTGAATTCTTGTTTTAAAGGTGATACCACTACACAAAGAGGAACTCTGCATAAAGTCAAAATAAGCCCCAGGTAAGGTCTATAAAGAGAAGAACAACCCCTTCCTCAAAAAAAAAAAAAAAAAAAAAAGAACACACATATCATTGGACAGTGTTCATTACTTGAAATTATAGATCACTGAGATATGTTTTATGTTTATCCAGCTATCCAGACTGAAACTCTCTAAATAAAAGATAAAGACACCAGGCATTCAATGAATTACATCTAGACAGTTACCAAGGCAGCTTAAAATACCCTTTAATGTGTTGAGCTGTTAAATTGCAGGATCTGTATTTGGCACACAAATCTAAGTATCCAACTTAGCTCACATGGATGCTTATTGCAAAATCCTGTCTAATAACTGTGTCCCTTTTTTTTCTGCATTAGTGAATGAGAATCTCACAGATTAGACATTGGTTCTGTGTATTAAGGTTCTCTAGACTGTTTTTAAGAGGACTGGGAAAATAATTTTCCTTTTTCTGTGGAAATACCACAGGGTACCAAGAGAGTATTGGCATTCTATTGATTCTGTCTTACAACCTTACTAAAGAATAAATGTTTCTGTCCAAAGATAATGTATATCAGCTATTTAAATCCCTGTCTTAAACCATGTAAAGAAGATTGGTTTAAACAGTAAAGAAGACCATGTCTGGGAGGGATGCCCAAGAACGTCAGAGGAGTTAACAAAAATTCAGACAGACTGGAATGGTTTCTCTGCAGCTGTAATTATAAACATACCATAATTAACTCTAATTAAAGTTACTATTGCTAATCAGGGAAATCTATCAATGATTTGAGATACATTCCTCAAACAATACGACATTCTGGAAATAAAAGATGAGGAATTGTTGTAGAAATAATTGAGAAGAAAAGGAGGAAAATCTCTTAAATTCTTCCTGAACACTGCATACAGTTTTTGTCACTTCATCTTGAAGATAACATGCAAGGGTAGAGGAAAGGATGACTGAAATGATGGAAGATAGGAAATAGTTTCTTAAGAGCTTTAGAATAGGAAAGGAAATACTGACTAAAATACTTTGGTTGAAAGGACACAACTGAGAGAGGATACAAATGACTTTACCCAACACAGTGCCAATAGAAAAGTGAAACATCATTCAGGATCATGAAAGCTTGGCCCTGCCTTTGTTCCCTCCTTTTCTTGTGGCATTTTTTTGTTAGAGGAAAGCCTTCCTGTGTCCCTGGGGGTCACAGGTGCCTGGGCAAGGAATCCACTGAGTGGGTTCTTTCATGAGGGCCTTACAACAACAGTCAATGCCTTTGACAACAGGATGAACCTTTAACAGGAGGGACATTGAAAAAAACCAAGGTTCCAGTCTGTGTCCCAATGGGCAAGGCTTTACTGGGGCTTGGCCAAACTCACCACATCCCCAGAATAGCTGGATTTCCTCCACTATGCTCTCACCATACTGCCACCTGGCTTTAGATTGTGCTCATTTCATAAGCCCTGAAAGTGCTTTTCTCAGGGCAATGGTATTTGTTCTGCCTCACTCTCATCTTCCTGATGCAGAAATAAAGTCCAGGTGCAATTCATAAGCTCCTAGTTATTATAATTTTCCATCTTGAAGACCAGTATTACAAGAAAAATATGTTAAATCTTAATTTTGGAGGAAAACAAGGTGGCACTTTTCTTTCTGACTCCCTAAAGTTTCCTTGCTTATCTCGGTACTTCAAGAGCTTTTGTAACCCTGATGAAGTTCAGGAGCAAAATACAAACACACAGGATAAATAGAACAGCTTCAGCCAGCTTTATTCAATTCCTTTGGGTGTGAAAATTTCAAGAATTTATGAAACACATCACAGAAGTTTATATAATTTTCTTATGCACAATAAAAATATATATGTATGTATAGGTGATTAAAATTCCCACTGATGAAACAGTGACAGTAAGATGAAGAGCTATTTAATGAATATTGAGCTTTCTTGCATGCAAACTGGACATAGGAATGTATAAACAAATGTCAGATGCATCATTAATGACACGGCATTTTTTCTCCTTTCTTAACTCCCTGAATACTGTGAAGCCCACATAAGTCTTAAGAAATTTCCTGTATTATTGTCAGCCACAGACTTGACACCTCACTCAGAATCAAAATATCAAAGCAGAGTGCTTCTTTTAGTTGAAAAGATTCTCTTTATTAGCAGGAGATTTGCACTACCAGATGACATTCATACCTTCCCTCCTTCCTTCTAATTTAAAACATTACTTTTCAAGGCTGCACAGAGGTAATGGATCAAGAACAGCCTATTAACTGGCACAACACAAAAGAAATCCAGGACTGGAAATGAAACAGAAAGGTTGCAAGAACACAAAAATTGTGTACAAGAAACCACTGATTTCCTGAGCACCTTGCTGTTATTCCCTTTTAAGTGCCTTAGCTTGTCTGCAACCACCACTACTTGCACATAAAAATATTCTTGTACAATTAATAGAAGGAAAATGCGCTAAATTCTGAGGGCTTTATGTCATAAAAATCCATCCAAACTTCCTCTTGAAACTCAAAAGCCTGTGACTGCAAAGAATCATTTCACCTGGATAAGGTGTCTGAAATCTGGCCATAAGATCACAAGGTTCTGCAGCCACACGTACAGCAATATTCTGCCTTCCTCTAGGTGTGTTTGATATTCAAAGTTACCTCATTGCTTTGTTATCTTGTGGAAGTAAGGAAGGATTGTACATTCATACACACACATAAATCCTCGCATAGAAATTTACCATTGGTACATATACATGCTAGTTATTCTCTGGTGTTCGCCCATTTTTAGTACAGTTGTCATACTTCATTTCTTCTTAAATACAAAATAAAGTAAATTATTATTCCTTTGTTATGGTCTGTGTATTTGTTTATCTGCTTGAATTTATTCTATATGAATGTATTATACCACTCTGCAGTTATCATTTACTTTTTAAATTTAAATTCCCCAAATATTATGCATGGATTTACTTAAGAGATAAAAATGGGGGGGAATGTTCTGAATATGGTATTACTTTGTTCCCAGTACATGCAGTAACTTCCTGTCATTTTAATTTCTTGTGTTTGTAAGTTCCTCACTACATTTCTTTTTGTCCAGTTCAGAAAAGCTACTCAGAAAAGCAGGCTCAGGTGTGATTCTTCACAACTATTTTTAGGATGCGCTTGCACTAAGATTTATACCATTCTCTGGAGGCGTCTGTCTCTCTACACTGATTAAATTGGCAGGCTGTGTGATTAAGCTTCTAATTTGGGCTTCTCGATGCTGGGTTCAGGCACAGGCTGTTCTCAAGGGTCCTGACCACATCACCTGCATATATGGCATCATTAAGAAAACCATTTTCCTTCTTACAAAAAATTTTCACTGCACAGACAGTGACAATTTATTAAGTCCTTAGCCATGGGAACAGCAGAATTCAGCAATGCCTGACCTTCATGAGAAGACTTTGGCCACTTCAAATGGATATGTCATGCCAGCTGCCTGTGATTTTCTAAGTCCCAGATCAGCATCTCAACACAAAACTTGAGTTCAGTTGATGAAGACTGCATATGTGAAGAGGGAACATGTACAAAGCCCACCATGCAATGTAAGGCTCCCGTTCAGGCATTATGAGTCAAGAGGATGCTACTGTCAGTACTGCCAGGAGCTAGTCTCTGTTACTGTTCCTTCTTTTTATCCCAGATATTGACATAAGAGCTATCCATCATTTTTCTCAGTTTTATTTTTCATAACTGAAATATGTAATGTATTTTTATCCTGAATTTCTCAGGTGATTGTCAAATATCACAGAACTTTATAATTCAGATAGGGATAGAGAATTTTAAATATTTTCCTGTTTCAAACATGAAAACAAAAACACTTCTGACCCCTTGATTCTTAACCATCCATTGATAGAACCACCTAATTTTTAGGTTTGAAAAAAACCCTTAGATTATTGAATCTAACATTAACCCAGCACTGCCATATCCACCATTAAATAATGTCCCTAAGGGCCACATCTTTTTAATAACTCCAGGGGTGGTGACTCAACCATTTCCCTGAGCAGCTTGTTCCAGTGCTTGACAACCCTCTTTGGTGAAGAAATTTTATCTACACCTCCCCTGGAGCAACTTGAGACTGTTTCATCTTGTCCTATTTCTTGTTACCTGAACAATAAGGTCTCTCCTGAGCCTCCTTTCTCCCCTCAGCTGCTCCTCAAAAGATTTTTGCTCCAGACCCCTTGCCAGCTTTGTTGCCTTTCTCTGGATACACTCCAGCACATCAATGTCTTTCTTGTAGTGAGGGGTCCAAAACTGAACACAGGATTCAAGGTGTAGCCTCTCAGCTCAGAGGGGCTAGATACCCAGAGAACAACGGGTCTTGTTAATGGCTGAGGTAAAGAAAACATTAAGTACCTCAGTATCTTCATCATCCTTTGACACTATATTTCCCCCCACACTCAATAAAGGATGGAGGGTCTTCTTAAGCCTCAATGTGTTGATGATTTATTTATAGAAACATTTCTTATTGTGTTGTACAGCAGAGGCCAGATTAAATTCTAGTTTGGTTTTCTTCCTGCATAACCTCACATCATCCTTGTAGTCCTCCTGAGTTGCTGCCCCATCTTCCAAAGGTCATAAACTCTTGTTTTTTCCCTAAGCTCCAGATGAAGCTCTGTTGAGCCAGGCTGGCCGTCCCTGCTGGCTCATCTTCCAGCACATGTGAATGGCCATCCCCTGTGCTTTTAACATATCCTTCCTGAAGAATGTCCAATCTTCCTGAACTCCTTTGCCTTTCAGGACTATCTTCTGACTCTGTCAGCCAGGTTCCTGAGGAGGCCATGCCTGCCCCACAGAAGTCCAAACTCACAGTTCAGCTGGCACCTATCCCTACTTCTCTGAGAATTTAAAGCTATCATTTTGTGATCACTGTGCCCAGCATCACCCACCAGTCCTTTTCTGCTCATGAACAGCAGATCCAGAAGGCAGCCTTCCCTAGCTGGCTCCCTCACCAGATGTGTTAAGAGATTATCTTACACACACACCAGGAATGTCCTAGACTGCCTCCTCTCTGTTGTGCTGTGTTTTCAACAGAGATTTGGTGAGTTGAAGTTCCCCACAAGAGCAGTGATTGTGAGACTTCTTCCAGCTGCATATAGAATATTTCATCTACGTCTACATCCTGTTTGGGTCATCTCTAACAGACTCCCACCATGATATCTGCCCTGCTGGCCCTCTCCCTGATTCTTACCCTATCATCACCGTCATGGTGGACTCCCATGAAATCCTTTCCTGTTGGAAGAAACCCTGCTGCTGTGGGCAGGGACACCTTCCACTAGATTAGCTTGCTCAGAGCCCCATACAACCTGGCCTTGAACACTTCCAGGTATGAGGTATCCACAGTTTCCCTGGGCAACCTGTTCCAGTGTCTCACCACTCTCATAGTAAGGAATTTCTTCATATATCTAATCTAAACTCACTCTCTTTCTGTTTAAAGCCATTATGCCTTGTCCTTTCACTACATGCCCTTGTAAAAAGTCTCCCTCCGGCCTTCCTGTAAGCCCCCTTTAGGTACTGGAATATGCTGTAAGGTCCCCCCTTTCTCTTCTCCAGGCTGAACAATACCTACTTTTTAAGCCTGTCCTCATAGGAGAGGTGCTCCAGACCTCTGATCACCTTTGTGGCCCTCCTCTGGACTTGCTCCAGCATTTTCATATCCTTCTTGAGTTGGGGGTGCCAGAGCTGCTGACTTCATTCCAGGTGGGGTCTCAGAGTGAAACAGAGGGGCAGAATCCCCTCTTTCACCCTGCAGGCCATGCTCCTTTTGACACAGTCCAGGATACATTTGGCTCTCTGGGCTGCAAGTCCACATTGCTGGCTTATGTCCAACTTCTTATCCACCAGCACTGTCAAGTCCTTCTAGTCAGGGCTGCTCTCAATCCCTACCCTGCCCAGCATATATTTGTGCTTGGGATCACTTCAATCCAGGTGCAGGACCTCGTACTTGGCCCTCTTGAACTCCATTAAGTTCCCCTGGGCCCACTTCTCAAGCCTGTCAAGATCCCTCTGGATGGCATCCCTTCCCTCCAGTGTGCCAACTGCACCACACAGCTTGGTGTTACTTGCAACATCTTGCAACTTGCAACTATCCATGTCACCAAGAAGAATGAACAGTGGCAGTTCTAATACTGACCTCTGAGGAACACCACTTGTCACTGCTGTTGTCCACTTGGACATCAACCTGTTGACCATAAGCAACTCCTCGAGTTTGACTACCTAGCAATTTCTTATCCACCAAGTAGCTCACCTATCAAATCTATGTTTCTCCAGTTTAGAGCCAAGGATGTCATGCAGGATAGTGCCAAATGTTTTGCACACTTCCAAGGAGGTGATGTCAATTGCTCAGACAGTACTCATCGATGATGTAATCCTTCCACAGAAGGACACCAAATTTGTCCTTGGTGAAGCCATATTGGCTGTCACATATGATCTTATTTTCCATGTGCCTTAGCATATTTTCCAGGAGAATCTGCTCCATGATCATGCCAGGCACGGAGGTGAGTCTGGCCTGTAGTTCCCCAGGTCATCTTTTTTACCCTTTCCAAAAACGAGGGTTATGTTTCCCCTTTGCCAGTCACTGGATTGCCACAGCTTCTCAAACATGATGGATAGAGTATTAGCCCCTTCATCTGCTATTTCCCTCAGGATCTGATGGAACAGGTCTCATCAGTCCCATGGAATTTTGCACCTCCAGGTTCCTTAGATGATCTCAAATCTTATCTTCCCCTACAACAGGCAGTTCTTCATTCTCCCAGTCCCTGACTTTGTCTTCTGTGACTCAGGTGGTGTGGCTGAAGCACTTGTTGGCGAAGACTGAGGCAAAAATAATTTTGAGTATCTCAGCCTTCTCTACATCCCAGGTAACCAGTTCTCCTCTTTCCTTACAGAGAGGGCTCAATTTTTCCCTAGTCTTCCCTTTATCATTGACATATATATAGAAGCTTTTCCTATTGTCCTTGATGGTCCTGGCCAGAATTAATTCTATCACAGTTTTAGCTTTCCTGACCTGATCCCAGTCTGCTCAGAGAATTTCTCTATATTCCTCCCAAGCTGCCTTTCCTTGCTTCCATCCTCTGTGGGCTTCCTTTTAGTTTTTGCATTTGTCCAGAAGCTCCTTGTTATTCTCTTTGGGATGGATTAATCCTGAACTTGGAGGAGGTGAGATACTCACCATCTCATCTCACCTGGTGAGATATCTCACCAGGAGGTGAGATACTTTACCAGCTTTCTTGGGCCCTTCTTCTTCCAGGGTTTTGTCCCATACTCTACCAAGCAGATCCCTGAAGAGGTCAAAATCTGCTCATATTATAAGTGAAAATGAGGCCACTCTATGCTTATCCTCTTTATTTTTAAAAGTATGAGTCCAGGACATAAGATGTTGTTTAGAAAGTCAACATTTTTCTTACCAGTGGTTCTGTTTAAATGCATCTTTGTTTGATGTGTGGGATGGGGTTGTGCTATAACTGTTACAGAGTAAGAAAAGAGAAGAGAAAGTTCACAAAATGAGCAGAGAAAATAAACATCAGTTAGACCATACTTTCAATCTAGTATAGGAGGTCCACAGAAACAAGTGCCTCAGGAAAGTAAATATCTGGATTTCTCTGACAAAAAGTACAGTTGCAAACTGTAACAAATGTAATAAGGAAAAAAATGCACCACATGGTGAGTTTGAATGAATCACACACAACTGTACATAGTGTGTTCATAGCCAGGAAAGGCATTTTTCTTAATAAAGCCCCTTGCTGACTCCTTTAAACACTGTAATTATTTCTGCAACTCAAAGGTACAAAAAACTAGCACAAGCTGAAAATGGCTATATCATTCTCCTCCCCCATCAGAGTTTGCAGTTATCTAAATTTAGATAATTTTTAGATTTACATTATGTTCAATTGCAGCATATTTTGGAAACTAAAGCCTTAGGATAAAACCAATGGCTGTGAAGGCTAAAAAAGCCTTGAAATAATAAACCCAGCTCCTGCTGGAACACAGATTCAGCACTGCAACAGTGAGAAAGCAAAGCAAATAATCACTTTGGACTGCCAGAAGATCAGGACTCCCCAGCAGCTGCCTTTTTAGTTTCTTAATAGACACCATCAATTGGAAAAAAGCTGAAGAGAGCAGGCTTGTTTTCTCTTGTTTGCTGAATTATTTCCTTCGTATGCCTTTTTGTCTATCTATAGCTTACAGCTCTATTTACCCAAAATGATTAGAGCTTTCTGTGAAACAGAAATGCGGAGGAACACAGGTCATGTATATTCTTGCTGATATAGCCACCTGTTGTCTTGCCACATTCTCCATTTCTTTACTACTGACTTGCTCAGTACTTACTTGTTCTGCAAGCCCAGTGATGTCAAATGGGACCTCGATTTCTTCTTTTCACTTTTGATGTAGCAAGGTAACAAAATGACAAAATTGTCTGCCCAATTCAGTAACCTCTCTAGTGACATTTTCCTGCCTTTACCAAAAATCATCACAGTCTTACCTCCTGATACTCACTCAGCCATACAAGGGAGGTGATGGTGCCATGGGTTTCCAGACATAGGAAATAGTTTTGAGTCAAGTGCACAGTCATAAAGGCATGAGCAGGGAGCAAGCCAGATTATTCACATTCAAGTCTCTTCACAATGGCAAATCAACTAAACCCCCAGCTTATTTCCGAAGCAACTTGGCTCTGTTAGAGATTAATTTTCTCTGCAGGACTTTTGGCAATGTTGTTACAGCCTGCTGAGACACTCTGGACTGCCAAAATCCACACTAGTAAGGGCCTCCAAGATGCTGACATTTCTAGGTCAAGCTGGTTCTGAGATAAGATTTTTATAGAATATATCACAAGGCATTTCAAAAAATGAAACATCTACTTTTTTTTAATAGGCCCTTTTCTGCAAAATAGGCATTGTCTAATTATGCTGAAACTTTCTCAGGAAAAAATGTACCTCTGGCCACAGCTCCAGTCTACCTGGCAATTTTAGATGGAAAATACTTTAAAAAAAGAACAACAAGAAAAGGGGTAATCATTTGTTGATTGGATGAAGATGCAGCAACCAGAATTAGAACAGAAGCCAATTCCCATTTTATCTTTGGATTTACTGTACAGCATCTGTAATTTCACCTGTTCTCATTTTGCAGGAAGACAAGGAGCAGAAAAAAAGACAAGGCTGGAGATAAGTTGAAGAAGACCATGGGCACATGTCTCTGGCTTTCAGGGGCACCCAGGGGAAATTCATATAACTACTTCAGTGACCTTTTGTCACAATCACTGTCTTCTGCTTCTCTGAGAAACTGGATGACCTGAGACACATATTTAAGAGATTTTCCCAATTGCTTTCAAACTTTAATTGACTAACCCTTTAAACAGGTTTAAAGGGTTTAAGATATCTATCTATCTATCTATCTATCTATCTATCTATCTATCTATCTATCTATCTATCTATCTATCTATCTTCTTCCATGAAGAAGTAATGTTAGTTTTTATTTTCAATCACAAAGGTCTTAGTTCAGTGTTTCTAAATGGTTTTGGGAAGATCTGAGATCCTTTGGTTTCTAATGAAACCAGTTAACTGCCTGGACTGAAAGAGCAGCTGGGCAAGCACTCTTTTTTTGGGGTAAACCTTGTCAATAACACTCGCATTGGGAAGTATTAGGCTGCCTTAGTCAGCATCAACATTTTATTTCAGAAATTCTGTTACATGATCTGTCATATTACATTCACTCCTTGAGGCTTTTTAGGAAGAAACACTCGAATTACACTTGGAAATATTGCAAAGCAATGAGATATGCTAGTGAGAAACGCAAAAAAAAAAAAAAAAAAGAAAGACCCCACTGAAAAGAGAATGAGAAGAGGTCTGATGTGATGTGTTATTTGGGCTGGTAGTAGCCACCTGCCCAAACAGCACATGCACAGCTCTAGGTTACTCAAGGTCTGCTCTGGCTGTCATTTAGATCCTAAAGGGAGGCTTCAGCACCCAAATAGCTAGACCTGGCTCCATCAAGCTTCATAGCTCCACACATGCTTAGTTTCAGCTCCCTGCTACTTGGAGAGAGCCATTTCTTCTCCAGTGCTATAACAGCTGCCAAAAAGAAACCCATCAAGAACACTTTTTTTTTTTTCCTACTCAGAAAGTGTCTAGAAAGGAGTATGAAGTTACGTCTTGGATAAACTGAAGTAGGGCACACTAGGACAGAGTGACAAAGGAGATTTAAGCAGTAAAAATCCAATAGCTCCCATCTCAAGGGGTAGGGTTACATTTCCCATTCTGAGTTTGGACACTGTATTCTACCCTCCCAGTGAAAACACTTGAGAAGTGTGACACAAAATCTGCTTGTCAAAGTTACAAGATCATGAAATGTTAAGGATTGTAAGGGACATTAAAGGTCACCTTGTTCAAACCCCTATTAGAACATGAAGACCTTATCCAACCTGGCCTTCAACACTGCCAGGTATGGAACATCCACAACCTCCTCAAGCAAGCTGTTCCACCATCAAAAATTTCTTCCTAATATCTAACTTAAAATTCCCCTCTTTTGGTTTGTACCCATTACTCCTTATCCTATCCCTACAGTTTCTAGTGAAGAGTCCCTCTCTAGCTTCCCTGCAGGCCCCTTCAGACACTGGAAAGTTGTCATGAGGTCTCCAAACAACCTTCTCTTCTCCAGGCTGAACAGTCCCAACTTTCTCAGCCTGTCTTTGTAGGGAAGGCAGTCCAGTCCTCTTGGCAGCTTTGTGGCCTCTTCTGGACTTGCTCCAACTGTTGTACATCCTTCTGGTACTGAGGACACTAGAACTGTACACAGCATTCCAGGTGGGATCTCATGAGAGTAGAGTGGAGGGGGAGAATCATCTCCCTTATGCTGCTAGCCACACTTCTTTGGATGCAGCCCAGGATTCAGTTGACTTTCTGGGCCACAAGCTCACAATGCTGGCTTATGTCAAGGGGGGTTTTTAAAGATCCCTGTAAAATTTTAACTATAGAGCCAAGTTTTGGTCATTGTAACCCTTCTGGACACCACCAAAGCTCCCTCTCCTAACCAGACTTGAAACTGATAAAAGGTAAGAGATACTTAGTGCTTGTTTCCACCAGCCTCCTGCACAGACAGACTTCTGCTGTGGCCCAAACCATGGGTCCTCAAAGGACATTTCTGTGGCTATACGTGGCAGCCAGGGAGCAAAGAAGTGAAGACACTGGCTGTCCCGCAGAATGACACTGGTAGTGATAACAATCCTGACAAGGACAGGATTCTTGCCTTCACCTTGCCCTTGGGTGATACAGACAATGTATACTCATGGGATAGTGGCAGTGGCCCCATAGGTGCTGGTTCTGTGTTGTACAAGGTAATGTTCAAGCCATCCAGGAATCCAGGACATTTAGGAAAATCCATCAAATGTCAGGCAAGCATCCAATTGCATTGTTCTATCCAGACAGAGAACGTGGAGAGCCTCTACTGTTACAACAGGAAACCAGGGAAAAAAGACAGAGTAGTATGTGTCATTTGCCACATCACAAGCTGATAGCCTGGCTTCATCAGTGTTACTCCACTACAAGGAAGAGGTTGTGGGTCTGGCACTGAACCTGCAAAGATGGGACTCGTGTTTGGCCAAGGGATGTTAGTGCTCATAAGCAAGCTGATCCTGATGTTTCTGCTTGCCTAACTGAGGCATCTGTCCACTGGAGGAGACTGGTTTGTGACTCTTGGTGCTTTACAGAAACCCTGAACAACTCTTTCCCTTGCCCTGAGGGGATAGACACTGAGCTCCAGACAACAAGGGCAGGCTGCTCAAAGTTTGAATAGATGTCCCAAGTTTAGGCACAGCCTTTTTCCATTGCAGATGGGTGCCTGCCCCTTGAGCAGTGAGTCAAAGATGAGAGAACTCTGCAACCCTTGAACCCTTTCCACTAAGAGTAGGCAGAGTTGATACGTGTGACACTGGAGAGGTGATGCAGACAAGTTGAG
Organism: Trochalopteron elliotii; assembly: GCA_024734555.1. NCBI lineage: Eukaryota > Metazoa > Chordata > Aves > Passeriformes > Leiothrichidae > Trochalopteron > Trochalopteron elliotii. The sequence continues at coordinate 3,363,373 of JANPWX010000021.1, forward strand.
CGAGAAGTGTTGGCAGAAAAACCAGCACTGGAGAGACATGAAAAATCCATGAAACAATGAGATGGGATTTACTTCTGCCAAGCTTTGCATGCAACTGAAGCAACCTGGAGATAAATGGCTGTATCTAAAGCAAGTGGAGACCAGAGCAAAAGTCAGGAAACCTGTAGTGCTCCCTTCAAGGAAATAAGGCTTTTTAAGGTTTATGTCTAATTCTGCTGCTAGAATAGCAAAGCACTCAGGCTTCCCAGAAGACAGAGAAAGGAAGTTGAAGAATTCAAGCTGTAGTGTAATGAAATGCGCTTTCCACCCACTTAGATTTAAGACTGTGATTCAGTACTGCATTTATGCAGTTTCTGGAATGGAAGGGCATTGTGATGCATCTAAATAAGATTTCTGAGCCAGTGCTAGCAGATGGACCTCAAGAAAAAAACCCCACACAGTCAGATGGCTAAAACAAGGAGATATTTTTCACCACCACTATTTTGGTGATGGTGTCACCCTCTGTCATTGCCAATTCCAACAAAACTAATAACCTCTTTAAGAATTGAAACACGTGGGAGACAAAAATACCAAAAGCAGAGACTAGTCAATTTAGCAACCTCACTGTTTTTTTCACAATTTGCATCTCCTATATCATCTGTATGACACTTTGACAAACAGTTACACACAGAGCCTTTACTGACAATCCAGGACATCAACCATTAAAGGTTATTCCATGAATACTACTGTAAAAAATACATTAATAGACATATTGAGAAACTGATTGCAGCCATACTTGATAATTAACTCACTTTTAAGGAAAAAGTATAACAGACTAAATTTGTAGTTTTATTTTATCGTTAATTTGCTTTATAAAAATACAACTCTAAAATTAAATAAACCAATGAGGCATTGAAAATCTTCTATGTTTAATCTTAATCTTAACAGAGAAAAGTTCCTTCCACTTTAAAGTTGCACAGCCATTCTACAAATTTTACTTAGTGTTTCCCTTCCAAAGCAGCATTTGCATTTCTTATTCCTGCATTGGCAAGTCCTGTACTCTCACTTGCTGTTTAAAAAAACCCAACAAACAAAAAAGAAAAGTCAACCAACCAACTAAACAAACAAAAACACTACCCACCCCCACCAAATTTCAGGACAAAGTGATTGCTTCTTATTTGATTTGGACAATCCAGCATTCGCCCAAAATATTCAGTTTTATGTAAGGGAGATAAATCACTCCAGCATAACGCCAAACACTGCTTGTGGTTTCAAGCAGAGGCATAATTATTGCTTTCCAAGTCTAACCTAGGTGGAGATATTAAAAACAAGTAAATTTAGACTAGCATGTAAAGCAGAAAAGTTCAGTCATCCTGAGGCAGACCAGAATAGCTTATAAATTAGGAAGACAGATGCACTGATTTAACATTTTTTGCTTCTTAGACTTTCAGTTACAGAAATTGTCGTACTTAAATACGTCATTACCATTTCATTCACTGCTTAAGATAAAATGTGGCCAAAAGCATCCATCTGTTCATCTTTAGCACCCACCCAGACAGAATCTATAGTGCCAATTTCTACTCAGAAGTACACTGAGGTAAACCACTAATAACCACTTTGACAGTAATGTATTCAGGTTTAATATAGAATAAAATTTGTTTCCTGTTTGGCAGCTCTCTAAAGACTAGAAAATCGCCTTGGAGCCCTACCTAATATATCTTCTGAAAAAAATCTCCCTAGAGACCTACCTAATACTTCTGGAAAATATAATGTTTATCTGCAATAGTGTTTAAGTCATTCTTTTTCAGATCAGTGTAAATACTCTGACCATTGTTTAAATGCTGGGCAATCTGCTTTAAGGCATCATATTTTAGAAAAGCATCATATAATGCCACAGTGTATTGAATATGTAGGAAAAAACCTCCAAACAACATTCTTTCTCCAATATCAGGTTCTCTAATTAGAAAATAAGATATCTGTGTGATAATATAGGAAGTTTTGGATGCTCTTCTTCAAACATCCAGTTTCACCCTGCATGGAGCAAAGCTACAGAGGGTTAAGGTTACAACAATCATCAAACCAATCCACTCAGTGTCTCACATGGCTTCATAAGCATATGAAATCTCACATCAGATTCTCTGCAATGGAGATCACAAGTGAAATAAAGTTGAGAGACCTTAGAGTGCAGCTAAAGAATCTGTGATGATTCTCACTCTCCAGCAAAAGCCTGTGATAAGTATGTTTCTTAGTAGAAAAATGCTAAAGGGTGGAAACGATGAGTTGATTCTGTTGCCCCATCAAGGTCTGGGAAAAAAACAATGAAAATTCCATTTTGGGATTTTTTCTGGTAAGAGAAGTTGAAACTCACTATCAGTTTCTGAGAACACCAATGGCTGCTGAAAGCCCTCCTAATCTTAAGTCTTTGATGCCTCTAACCTAAATCATTCATATGGGTTCAAATCTATAATCCTAATTAGAGTTTTGTTTCACTCTTGCAACTTTCAAGCTCTCTCAAAGGCAACGGCATTTCTAAATGTTAAAAAATAAAATTACTGTGTTTGTAGCAAATGAATGCATCTCAAGTTCACTGCCGTACTTTCTACTTGGCTACAGAATCTATATATGAAATGAATATTAAAAATAAATTGATGTTACGTTTGGAAGGACCACATGTTATTTGATTGCTTCAGAAATCTACTTTGAAATTATGAAACATATGCAATCCTATTCATTAAAAATTTATTAAACTCTCTTCAGCCTGAGTATTAGAAGCACAGTCACCATTTCCTGATGAGATTATGACCAATAGAAATGTATGCCATGACACAGTGTAAGAAGTGACATAGAAATAGCAATGTCTGGAATTTAGAAACTTTCTTCACTGCATTCTTGCAGTGGGAGTATGAATTCAGCTGTGACTCTCTTGGCTTTAGTGGGAGTCATGCAGCAGTATCTGGCAAATGGGTATGTCTACACATTCCCATGGCTGGCGTTCACTAATAGGATTGTGCCCACATTGATTCTAACTATTTTATTATGATTCTCCCATATAGCAGGGTAGCCATAATATAATATAATATATATTTCTGTCTATTTTCACATTTACCTTTGCTCAGACAGTAAAGCTACATTGACATCAGACACTGCCTCCTTGTGCACAAGTAGCTAACCAAAAAAATGACTTTTTGCAGCTCCTACACTTTTCAAATAAATGTACCAGTTCTTGAAAGGGCTAAAACCAGTTAGGCCTTTAGCATCTCTAGCAAGGAAGAAGTTCCTGCCTAGTTACTGACCCCCATTTTGACCTCTAATCAACAGATAAAGAACTATTCAGTGCCCTGGACACACCTTGCAGGAAACCTTTCTGATGTGTCTGCAAACATGTTGATAGCAGCTTGATAAAGTTTAGAAAGAGTCCTTGAAAACTCATCTTGCTTACCCCACATGCTTGCTGGGGATAACACTGTCTGCTATGACACTGGACAGTCTTTCTTCTTCCTATTTGAAACAGCACTAGGTTAAAGCAACCTGGACTGTGCACCACGGTCCCAGAGTACATTACAGTAACTATTATGGTACTCTTGTACCACAGTACAACACAGGCTGTGTTGCAGCTATATTTAGGTCCTGCATTGTGAAGACAATTCTCTGTAGGTGGAATTGAAAGACTGATTTGCTGAGGATATTAAAAATATCATCAGAGAACTTGGATAAGAAATGTTGCTGGACACAGCTTGAAGCAAAGGGAGAAACTTTTAGACAAATTTTCCTCTGTGCTGTGTTTTATATGAATATTTTTTTAAAAAATATTTAAAACAATATCATAAAACTGTACTATAACAGGGAGTGGTATAAAACAACCTGTCATTAACAATAGTTATTAGATACAGAATATGGCAGTGGCAACATATTATTATAATGCTGAAATATCTGCCGGAACTGAAGCTTTGACTTATTTTTTTAGCAACTGAAAGTCAAAATTTTAAGGTAATGGTGCAAAGATACAGTAAGTTAGCTACACGTAAAATTAATGGATTGAGTTACTGTAAGAAAGTAAAATATGACAAGTCCTGACAAAAGGGTGAGGGTGAGTGCAAGGCCTGTCATAAGAATCACACTGAAGAGTCTGAGAACTCTCACCTAAAAATTTGAGGGCTCATTTGCAAGCTTTAAGTAATGTCATATAGGAGAAAAACAAGGTGCTCATTATTTCTGCTGCTGACACAGAAGCAAGAGAAAATAACAATGAGACACCGCTGGCCAGTCAAAATTTCAACTAAAGCAATCTACTGCCTCTTTATACCTCTGAGTAGAGTGGACTGTTGTATATATCCAAAAGACAGTGGGAATGCCATATCAGGTACCTCATTTGCTGCTCACATAGGACTTGATTCAGTAAAACTATTAAATAAGTACCATGGGATAATCATGGTGTAATTCTGTGTTTCTCTCTTTTTGAAACAAATGCAAACATGGTAATAAATAAGTCACAGATGAAGAGAAACAAACTCTTAACTTCATCTTACCACACTTCGGAGATGCAAAAGTTAACTCCCTCAGTTTAAGCTTACCCTCCACTGAGGACTGGAGTCACTGGAAACAGGTGAAACAAGAGACACTGGAAACAGGTGGCCATTTCTGAATAATGACTCATCCTCCTAAAATAAGTTTCTTAGATAGAAGAGATGATTCACCACCTGAAGATACCTAGAGAGCACATGGGAGTAGTTTAGATTAGATGCCTAATCTTTTAGTGCTGAAAGTTAGATAAAATGAATCTATAATACAGTAACTATTGATATTTCCCAGAATCCAGAAACTAAAAAAAAAACCACAAAAAAACCAAACCAAACCAAACCAAACCAAAAAAAAAAAAAACCACAAAAAACAAACCAACACAAAAGAAGATGCATTAATTTGCCTCAATCTCGTAGACTTACACTGCCTTCCAGGGCTGGTAAGTAGTTACAGTTTATTTTTGAAAAAATTCAAAGCAAATACCATTAAAAGACATGTACCCAGCCGGTAAATGCAGTAACAAAGTGACATTTTATTGTTTATTTCTCACATTGCTATTATGGAAAGGAGACACACAGTCCAGGAAACCATAATGAGTCCCATTATTAACTTTCAAATACAAACCTCTTAAAGCAATGTGTAAGACATAAAAACCAGCACAAAACCATGCTCGTCCACAACACTGGTGTGCCAAGAACTTTAAGAAACATCCAACCTGTCTCTAAAACTCACCAGCCTACACTGACTGAAGGAAAAAATAAATTCAAGTTCAATTCACTGCCTTGTCAAATGAATGTTTCAAAGTGGTAGAACTGGATATATACCCCCTGCAGATTTAACAATGGTCAATGTTTCCCAGCTCCAAATCCCTACTGAGCTAGAGGGCCTTTTTTTTTAATAAAATATCTCAGCATATAATATATAGAAACTGGAAGAAATAGGCCCTTATTCTCAAAATGAAGCATCCTCTGTATTAGTTTCACACGAGGATATTTCATAGCAATGTATGTCTTGAATTATTTCTTCAGCAGGAAGAGGTTTCATTCCACATGCAACTCTTTCCATGGGACAGGAGTGAACTGGCACCAAGAGACTGCCACACTCCTCGTGTTATACTAGTCCTGGTGGCAAGGAAAGATCAGAGACATTAAAAATTCATGCATTTGTTATTTTTAATATTCCCTTGAAAGACAATAATCCCAATTTCTGGCAAACATATTTAAACAAATTCCACAGATGCAGGGGAATATCAGGGAACAGCAGGAAACTCTGGGTGACAGTTTGTTCTGACAGACATATTTAGAAGAAAGTTTCTTTTTCTGGAAGTTCAAGCACATTACTACCTAAGCCATAATAGCACTTCCTCTGCATTTGTCAGGAATGGTTGCATTATTGGTATTGAATGAAAGGGTCAGAAAAGTAAAAAAAGCACAGATTTTTCTCTGCATATTTTACTATTTTACACACTTGTAAATCAAAGTTTTCTATTGTACTCTGAGGTCACAGGGTATCTTATTGTTTGAGGCACAGTTCATATAGAAGTCTACGATTAAATATCCCTGACTGGAAATGAGTTACATTAAAATATCACTGGCTAGTTAAGTTCATTGGAAAAAAATGTCAAAATTTGATTTCTTGAGACTTGTTCACTAAGAAATTTTTATGAAGTCTGGATATGAAAAGTGATATATAGGTCATAAATGCATTACAAATACCAGGGTTTTTTTGCTCTACAAGAGCCATTATACTTCCATGTCAGAAATATTTACTCAGGTTTATATTTTCAGCATGCTTGCTTTTAGTCCCTCTGTCTAGGGCAGGCCTCAATCAGAAGATTGGCTCTAGGGGGTCAAAGTGCAGTGCCTATATCATGATATGATGTGATAGCACCTTCCTTGGACAAGACATGCATTTTACATCACCATGAATGACAGCTTCGTCATTTTCTACTCCAACTGGGAAGGAGCCCAGTACAAAGGACTATCTCATTATCTTTACATATTCAAAATGCAGTAAGAAATGTGCAGCAGTAGAGCCTTCCCTTTTCCACTGTGGCTGTATCTGTCTTTGAAGACCAATTCTAAATTACAGGATTAATTTTATGGAGCTTAGTGTGAATATGTCTGTAAACATAAACGGCAGTGATGACATTGATGACAACAATATCTAAGTTGTTCAACATACACACACAATCATAGATCACAGACTGTTCTGATTTGAAAGGGATCTGCAAGGATCATCAAGTCCAAGTCTTAAGCGAATGGCTGATGAGAGGATTGAGCCCACACTCTTGGTGTTATTAGCACCATGCTCTAAGCACACTCCTCAAAAAAATTATTTTGTTCTGGAGAGTGTCATACGTTTTACACTGGCATCTGCCTAAGTTCAGAAAACTAGGACCTACTGCAGAAACACAAACCAGAATTTTTCATGCCAAATTATTCTTGAGAATAAGTAACCATCAGCAGCAGAACTAAGGAATTCTGGTTTCCCAGTTTACAGATTATGTATACTTACGCACTTTCCCCTACATTAACTACATATTTCTCTTTGTTCCTTGTAGTTTTGGATATAACAAAATGTACCAAAGCCAGTACAAACAACACCTGCTCTATGTCACTCTAACACCAATTTTAAAGTAGTGCTAGTATCAAAATATTGAAAACCATTAATTTTATCAACACTTTTATAAAATATAAGTATCGTTCCGGATATGCATTGACCTGTGGCAACACTGCAAAATCTTTACCGCTGTAAGACTGAAAGCTATCATCAATTGATCAGACTTCCTGCAACTTATTTATTCCAAATCCTTGCTTAAATGATTTACAGCCTACAACATAAAATGAAGATACAGTTCAAGAAGAGAACCTATGTCTAATTGGACATTCATTTTTAAAAGCCATCCAGTCACTTGATACACATAATAGAAGCAGAGACAGTGGTGATCTTTAAACTGAGCTGCAAAATTTCTACATAGATCAGGGTGGGAGAAATATAATGGGTTCAGATTCCCAGGCATTTTGTTCCTGATTATTTTTACTTCATATACTCTCACAGAGAAGTCATGGGGAAGCAGATTGCCCTTTCTAAAGTCTCAATCCCTTTAAATTGGGTAAGGTTTAACATTCAGAATCAGCCATCTGGAAAAAAATCCATCATGCAAAACATATACAAGGTATTGAACGCTCTGGAAAAGGTGTGAGCCATTTCAGGTCTGATATGAGAATAGACCTGAAGTTGAGCATAACTCTTATCTGCAGCTTCGGGTCAGTCCAATTCTATTTTCAATTTATTTACCTGTTTGAGTATTCAGATAGCGCTTCATGGTGGTATCATCATTCTCATGTGATAAGGCATCTCCCAGAACAACCAGCTAAACATGAGCTGCAGAGTATTCCTGGAACAATACTAGACTGAGTTGAGATACTCATTAAGCCCAAAACCAGTTATTGCTACAAGGTGTGAGGACTGCAAGGGCTTTCTGTGGAAGAACAGAGACCTGAATTTAAGTCCTTGTGTAATGAATACATGTGCTTTAATAAAGTCCTGGGTTCTTGAGGAAGAGCGGGCATGAGATAACTGTATCACCTCTGTAGGCAGGAGTTGTATTAAATGCTTGGACACTGGGAGCACTTTGGTGTGACCTAAGCACCTCCATCACAGCCAGATAAGGACACAGGTGCTCCTGGACATGTCTGAAGAACTTACTTCACATAGCCTAGAAGTGTAGACACCTGCTGATCCTCAGTACCTCCACAAGGAACCATCTAACTAGAGGTTATGCTTACTTAATTTCTCTAAAAATTAGTGTCTCTTATGCCTCACTGGTCACTTCATAAATCTTTGGATAATAATAAATCTTTCTTTCATGGTGCCAGAAGATATATTTTTAGAAGAAACTGTGAATGTAATGATCAGAGCAGCCAGAAAATATTTGGATTTCTCTGCTAACAACTGCTTTGAATATTCTGTTCTTACCTCTGGGGAGATATTTTTAACTCAAATATTTAGATCTTACTTATTTCCAGATTGTACATCATACATGTACCATGATTAGTGAGTTAAATTGCATGATACTGTAAAGTTATGAGTTCTATTGAACAAATATTGAAATTCGCCTCATGCAAATTCTACCCTAGAAAACTACACCACTTACAGAGTCATCCAAACTGAACACAAGAAAGAAAAGAACAAGACTAAAGGAGCTCACTCAAACATGTAAAAGGTTATTGGAAGTAATTGACGGGCTTGGAGTTTCCCCCTCTTTATCATTTGTACTTTGTATTTAGCTGGGCCCGTGGATAAAGGCAAATTAAGAGAACAGAATGAAATCTCTATCCTCAAAAAGCTGAATATCCAGGTGTGGTTTCTTACATAAGCAAGGCGCAAATACGTATTTCTACTTTGACACAAAGCTGCACAGAAGATGACACTACCTTTTGTGATTCAAGAAATCACTCCTGTACTTCATTTCCCTCTGCTCTTACAGCTAGAAAAAACATTCTTCTCTTAATGTCGCTAAAGTATATTACAGGTGATTGCTTTTCTCCAAAGAATTATGGATGATGAAATACATTTGGGACTAGGTTTTTTTTGGTGGTTTTTTTTTTTCCCTTGGTCATGCTTTGGTGTACCTCTACATTTGAGCAGAGGCTAAACCTTGCATTACATTCACCATGGATGGTTCGTGTTGATCTTTTGCTCCTGTAGGAGCTTTCTCATTGGTCAAAAAACAGCTTTCAAGGAAGGAGACTCCAAAACAGACCCTGGCCATGGTACTATTTGTGGCCTCTGTGTCTGGGGATAGTATTTCATCATTTTTTGCACTGTGTTTTGCTTTATTCTTTGTACATATTACAGTTTCAGCTTCCCAGGAGACATTCTGCAAAATCTGTTGCTTAGTAATAGTAACCTTCATGGAAATTAGCTTGAACTTCAAAAGAAGCTTGAACTTCAAAACATCTTTCATTAGTCACAGGTTTTCAGTTAATGAATTCCACTGATAAAGTTGATTAGAAAATCAAACTTTCCAGAATCAAGTGCCACCAATGTTGACCTAGGATGAATTACTCTCTTGAAAGTGCCATCTCTTTGTCCTCTTTAAATTATGTTTGAGATTGTTTCTACCAATAGTGAGGCTTACCTTGACAATGCCACTAATAAAATTAAGTTTCATGTAAGTGGAGTCAGGATCTCATACAGAATACAGCCAGAAAGTTATCAGAATCATGTAGTCTGGCCTCCTGTGTAATATAATTCACATTAATTGTGCTAACAAAAGCACCTCTCAAATTATCTCAATATAAAATACTTCTAGAAATTTTCTTTTTTCTTGAAGACCAGCTTTAGTTTAAAAAAAAAACCTCCTGTTGTGTGATAAAGATGAGGCATTAAGGACCAGAAGGGCACCAGAATTGCTGCAGACTCCTATTGAAAGGGTCAGAGGTAGGGAGCTACACCTGCTGCCCTGTGAGCGAAGTCAGCCCCCTGTGTAGGCTGTCTCAGGTCATCCAGATGACAGAAAAGCAGCTGTTTAGTAGAAATGCTTGGCAGGACTGACACCTTATTGCTGAAGTCTTGGTTTCCAACCCCCCCAGCACCTACCTGAAATCCTACATTTCCAGTTCATGTGGAGGAAGGCAGGGATGTAGCGATAAACTCCTTTAAAACTATCTCCTTTAAAACACAGATGCATGGAAAAGGACTTATCTCTCAGCAGGATGGTTCAGCACATGCTGCTGAAGAGACAAAGCAAATCCGAATGCCTCTCCCACCACTTACCTGGGAAGCACAGCACAGTGCAAGAGGCCACAAAACCTTGCGGGGACAGAATGAGGGGAACAGGAATGAATGAGGTGCTGGTGCCTGGAGATCAGGACATGTAAGGAAGCATGCAGGACAAGACTGCTCCTGCATTTCACATCAGGCAAAACCCAAACAAAATCTGAAATCAAACAGGCATTTAGGGCTGTCCTCAAGGATTCTGACTTGTCCAAATTAGTAGGCTGCAAAGTCAGGTCCCCTCAAAACTTGAGTCCCTTGGCTTTGTTCTTAAATTCAGTCTTACAAATCTTCCATTGCTCCCGCTATCTAGTCAAACAAAATAGATACGGGAGCAGCTCAGCCTATGCAGTGACGTCTTCTGGATTTCTAAATCTGACATAACAGTAACGGAATAATTAACAGGACTTCAAAAACTCATGCTATAATGCTGGGTAATTATAGAAGTGACTTTAAAAAGTCTTGTCTACACTGGAAGATGAGAAATCAAAGACCAAGTAATTAAAGGTACAAGGGCAATGCATTCTAGTTTAACAATACTAATTCTCACTGTAGGTGTTCTCACATATAAGCAAAGGGCTCTAATTTCTTCTGAAAAATTGGACCAAACTGAGTCCAATTTAATTTTTCAGGAGAAAATCCACATCATGGTTAGAAGTGCAGGAATTTGCATCTCATCTACAAAGAAGCACTAGAGGAAGTGAATCAAGTTCTACAATGCCCAATCTTTTTTTCAGTGGAGTTATCACCAGAAAAAAAAATGTTTAGGGCGTTTTCATGCTGTTTCTCTCACTCCTTTTGGAAGGTAACCTCCCAGAGGAGCTCCTAAAAACTTGAAAACATCCACTTATCTCCACTGGCTGCAAAAGAGCCTCAAGTGATTGGTGGAGCAGTCTATGCTATAGATAACTAATGTGTCAGAAATGTATCTCATCCTATACACCTTCTTCTACATATGTCCAGAAGTGCTGCAGCACTGATGACAGCAAGCCATGCCCATCCCAAACCAGAATTTACAAAACAGGCTTTAAATTATCTATGCCCCAGAGAAAATCCAACTGTAGGTGTTTTCAGAGCTTAACCAACACCTTAGGCTGCAAAAAAAAGGCCCCAAAATGAAACAGAAAGTCTTGGCAAGCCACTCCCTTAACCTAGTAATTTAGTAGTGAAAATATTAGGAAGGACATTTGGTTTCAGTTGTTCTCAGGACCCCAGAGGATTTTCAAGAGTCTCTCCTCACTTTTTGAATTGGTGGATTACCTAATCTCAGTTAGGAATAGAAAGGGCACCATCCCTTGCCTCTGTAAAAGCTGTTCTGCATTTAAAGACTTAATTAAATGTTCAGCAGAAGGGACACACCTGGGCTGGGGTAGTTACTGCGCTGATGGAGAGAGTCTGGCTTCCACTGCTGCTCTCCTGACAGCCAAACTGTGAAACTCTATGTCATCTGGTACCAAACAGTGGCTGGAGCACATCCTCCCACTTTCTTCCCACTCTCACCATTTCTCTCCAGCCCAAGGAGTGTTAAGTGTGAAAGAGTTCACAGGAGGGGCTGATGGTACCGCTCATCTCCTCTAGATCAGATACAGAACACAGGCTGATAAATGACAGCTTCAATTCCCCTTCAGTGAGGAAGGGAACGAAACTTGGTTCCCAAGTCCAGGGAACCAAATTCAGAATTAATATTCTCACAGCTAAAGTGTCAATAAAGAAGCAAGAGATGATGGAAGAGATTTCATTTCATCTCTCTTCCTTTGAATTACTTTTACAGAAAAAAAGCAGCACTGACAACCAGAAGAACAGCGGGGCTCAAACTATAGCACTGAGATTTTCATGTAGGCTTCAATGGCTCCCTCTTGCCATCCTGGGTGTTCAGGCAATACCCTCAGCCACCAAAATCTCTGTCTTTGACACAGAGCCTAAGCTCAGTAAATCAAAGGAAGATATTGTTAAATCTATTACACTGTGATTACATCCCCTTTGGAGATCAGAGTAACTGGGTCTTGGAGGAACTGTCATTTATTTCACTAGACCTTCTCTTTCAAAAGACAGGGAAATGTTAGTGGAATTTCTACTCATGATGGTGAAAAGTCTTAATTTTATTTCAGGTCAACCACAGAGGTTTGGATTGCAGTAACCTATTGAAGGCAGAGGACCGATTAAATGAGAAGTATATCTCATTATTGCTATGTTCTGTGCCTGCAAATTGGCAAAGCTGGTTATGTAGACAGGATAATAATATAAACCAGGAACAAATCCTACTTTGGCATTTATGAACACTGTGTTACTTATCAGCAGTACTGTAATGATTTGGTACCAAACTGCATTCACAGTCACAAAGTAAGGCAGAACAACACAACCCAACAGTCTGTGCATAAATATCCACTTTAAAATATCCAATTTAAAAAGGAACACGTCTCTGTAAGGGGCACTTAAAAGTCCCATTACAACTCAGGTTTTCCTCCACCACACAGTGCAGCCACTGACTTATGGCTGTTTTACCACTTACATCTGAGCAGAGTTGTGATTGTCTCCGTGTATGCCATTTTGTTTTGAGAGCAAGCTGCAGGAACTTCTGTTATGCTTGAAGATCACTGCTGGATCCTGTGCCCAGAACACTCATAGAGACACAGGCCAGCTGAGGGATTCTGATTCAGTCATGAATTTGCTGAAGATGGATGAAGCTCAGTAGCTGAAAGATGAGGTGGAAAAAAACTTCTAACACTACTGGGGATAAAACAAGGATCCTGCACTAGAACTAGAGGCAAACATATGTGCAGAGGTGGTAAAACTTGTCCTCAGCCTGTCATTGATGGTCCAACCTGAACTCAAGACAAGAAAGAGTGGCACGGGGTGAGAGGTTTGCTGCCTCCACAGCAAGCCCAGGGACCTCCACCTCCTCCTGCTGCAACATAGCGGTGCAGGAGCTGCCTTGGAGGGATGGGGGGGAACCTGGAGAGGATGAGGGAGGAAAAAGTGGCTGTTGCAGAGGTATGAAGTCTCAGAATGAGGCACTTCAGCAGCTGAGCACACATTTTCAAGCAACCAGAAATATCTATTCCCTCTCAGGCAATCTTCGGGGACATGTCTTTATCACTTAGAGAAATTACTCCAGAAGAATTTCTGCTAAATCATTGTCAAGCTGAAAGTTTTCCCCAAAACACTGAGATGCTGAACTTTTTTCACTCTACTAATATGGGAAACAATCCATCACATACAAATATGCAGCACTTGAATCATAAAGGTCACTGCCCTGTGTTGATATGAATCATGCCCTGCAGTACTACTGCCTGCTTTATTTATTGCACAGCAAGATGATCTTAATTACTTAGTGCAAATTAAAAGGTAGGACACCCAGTTCAGGTAGTATTTTAGGAAAGTTACTCTCTTATTAGGGTCTCTCTCTGCTTGCTGGATATTATTCCAATTGTTCTAGATATCTTGACATGTCTCTACCCCAGTGGCTCAGAAAAGAGCATTCTGCAAATGCTTTATACAAGAAACATTTTGGCTTAGACAAAACCACCTCAATCAGGCAACCCTGTTTATTTCATAGCCAGATAAAAGAAGTGTTTGAAACTATGGAGGTGGGCATTAAATACAAGAAACAAGTGCATGTACAAACAAGAGTCAATTCTAAAGATTTTTGCTATATTTCTGGAGAATGTTTATGTTTATTTTCTCTTTTTTGTTGTTGTTTCTCAGGTATTTTCATAGGTCTATTATGTACAGAAAAGACAATGCCATTCTACTTAACAGCTTGTTTTAAAACAATAATTCAAGCTTTTTCCACATAAGAAAATGACTAATCCTCAAAAAAAAAAAAAAAACAAAAAAAAAAACCCAAAAAAGACAAAAACACCCAAAAAAACACCCCCACAAAAAAAAATGCCCAACAGCAAAAAAACCCCAGTCCAAAGTAGTGGCAAAATAGTGGCTCCTGGAAATCTGGACTTAAGATATTCCTCACCATTCCAACCACAACAAACTTGTGCTCTGAATTTTTAGTTTTCACACTAAAAGAAATTAAAATCTCTTTCAAGGAGGGCGTTGTTGAATGATTTAAGAATTAAAAATCTCAAATGGTTTCAGAAAGATCACTGAAATCTTAAAGTTATTTATGCATATGCCCAAAATAAAATATGAAAGCATTAAGCATACAAGTGAAAAAAATAGTGACAGAAAGCAATAAGAGGCAAAACAATTTTCTTCTCTATATACAGAAATATTTTTACATAACTAACAAGAAATGTCAAAAATACACAATTTGAGTACAAAAGAATCATTTCAGCAATAGATCTGTACAACTGAGAACTGTGTAAGCAGCATGCTTTTACTGAATTAATTAAACTGCAACGTACTTCAAAATACATTCATTTAAATCCTCCATACTAAAGATGTCTGAAAATAGAACATGAGGGAATACAGATTAGTAATGACTATCATCTCTGGAGAGGAAGAAAATTATAATTCCCCAGTAAAGTCAAGAAGAATCAGTCTGAGTTTTTAAAATCCTTGGTCTTGGTCAAGACCATTAAATTGCCTCAGGAGATTCACTTTTGCCAATATGTATGTGTTTTAACATTACAAATCTCAGCGAAATTGTGGAGGATTCTTGGCAGGATCACAGACAGCAAGACTGAGCAGTTCAGAGGTCTTCAACTTGGTACTAGGACTTCAGCTGTAATTATCAAGGCACTGCTCTCAAGACAGTACATAGACACAATAGCACAAATGATTCTGTAAACACATAATTACCCTGGGGATACTTCTACACCACCTTGTTCCTTTCATTGAACACCCTTTTGTTCACTACATGCTTTGATCACCTCAAAAAACCTGGTAAGTGTGAATACTGTATCACTATGGAAATCACCTCTGAATTTGGGCCACACAATTTGGGTTTCTTTTCTCCAAGGATCAGTAGATGCAGCTTTGACCAGGAACTTTGTTACAGTCAGTGTAAACAAACACTTAATTATCAAGACAAATTAACTGTCCTTGATGTTTGCAATTTATACTTCACAGCCAGTACATATCAGAGATCACGAAAATCCCACAAAATGTTTTACCCTCCTCCTTCAGCAATGTAATTTCACTAATTTTCCTGTATTGTTCATCTTCTTTCCTTCTTGAATTACTGTGTTTTACAACATTCAAATCTCTTGCATCATAGAGCTGGAAGACAGCAAAAATACCTGTTCCTGCCATTTAGACAATGTACACTCTAACTGTTACATTAACTCTAAGCACAATTTTGCTGCTATCAGAGATAAACAGGTATGACAGCTTTGAAACAGAACATCCATACTAACCAGGTCATAAACTTGTGCAATCAATGTAAATGTAATTGAAAAATAAAAGCCTTACTGCAAAGACACACTAAACGCTCTGCTTTATAACGGAATTCCTTTAGATCAGAAAAATCTATACCATCTTCAGTAAAACTGACAAGGAAGAGAAAGCATGGACATCAATAACATCACCACTGCCAGGTGCCTTTCCTTGTAACGCATAGTCTCAGCTGGCAGCTTTTTTTTTTTAAATGAAATTACTGAATTCCAAATTGTTCCTTTTATACTCTTAAAATTTAAATGACAACCACAGTTTTACCAATACCTGTCAATGAGAAGAACAGAGCTAACTTAAATTAGTTCTTTATTGAAGACCTTTAAAAAAAATCTGGGGTGTGAACACTTTGTTGCCCTCAGGAAGCAAGCAGTCCCTGGACACCCACACAGGACAGGGCATTTCATTCATACACAAGTGCGGATACATAGAAGTAGATAAAATTGCTACTAGTTTTGCTCCTCTGGTACAAGAGCAATGGAGAGGTCTCCTTGCTTTGGGGCACAGAAAGACAGATGGAAGCAAGAGAAGCCCAAACCCTAGCTCTGGTTGCTGTCTGTTGTACATCAATCCCTCTGTTCTCAGTCACAGCCCTAAAAAGCTGATTCTGCAGGCATTCTTCCCAGCCTCAGAGCACCTGGGGATCTGGCTCCAAAGCCCAAACCTAAGTCTTAATTCTACTTGTCTCACTATAAATATTTAGCTGATTGAAAAAAAAGTATCTGAGTTTGGTTTGCTATCATCAAGGAAAATCTTTGTCTTTCTGCTTTCCAGGAGGATACCAACACAGCCTGACATTAATCAGAAAGGTAGTTTGGCATTTTAGGGAGAGAAGCTGATGCCTAATAGATGAGAACAGTGAGTAAACCCTTGAGGCAGCAGCCACTACAGAGACAAAGAGGTAATGAAAAAAATCAATGTGAAGTAGCATCAGAGGGAAAAAGGGAATTTAACTTACATCCCCAGCAAAGTCTGCTGGCTGACTGTTATAAGAGGTAATTGCTGAAAGAGAGTAGATTTAGAAAAGATATAGGAAGAAATTCTTCCATGTGAGGGTGGTGAAGCACTGGAACAGGTTTCCCAAGGAAGCTGTGGATGTTTCATCCCTGGAAGAGGTCAAGGCCAAGTTGAATGGGGCTCTGAGTAGCCTGGTCTAGTGGAAGGCGTCCCTGCCCATGGCAGGGGGGCTGAAGCAGGATGGTATTTATGGTTCCTTCCAAAGCAAGCCATTTTATGACTGTTAGTGACTGTTAATGGTTTTGATCCAATACTTAAATTGTAAAACAAGAAAGTTCAGGATTCTTTTTCTCCCTGCAATTACTACGTAGACTAAATCCTAACCTCAACTATGGTTTGCTATCTGTGTGCTGGTTTACCATACTATTTCTAATTCTATCCCAACAAATGCCTGGCAGCATGATTTCGGCAGTGTAGAGCACATCCAGCCATATATAAGCTCTGAGCAGAAACATTACACCAACACAAGATAAATTGCAGGCCCAAAAATCACTATTTCAGATAGGTTTTCAGGCATATCATCAGGTTTGGATAACTTGTAACAGCCTCAAGTAACAACTACAGTCACCCTTTACCCTTTAACAATTTGAACATGAATGCTATTCTTCTAAACCATGTGCTAACCTAAATCTCAGGTCATGGTATTTTTGTTGCTTTTGCTTTCATTCCTCTGTTTTCTCCTTCTAACTCTCCTGAGAACTGAGCAGGTAATTTTGATCAATTGTTAGAAAACCAAAAAATCTATGACTGTACATGAAGTCATACCAACATAAATCACCCTCCTAGAGCTTACATGGGTCTTTCACTGAAATTCACCGATATAACAAATAAAAATAAGAGCAATAATAATACACCTTCAATACAGAACAAAATATTCAAATGAACAAACTATTTAGTAAATTTTGTAAAGTGCACAAAAATATTAATGGACATATTTAAAAAACGGTTTTTAATGTTATCCTGAAAACTTTTGAAATATTGTTAAATTAGATAGAAATAATCTAATGAGACTTTTTGGCTGTAATATATTGGCAGACAGCAGCAACAATTTTCAAAAAAATTACACCAACTAAATACACTGTATCATAGCAGCATAAAAAAGGTCCCTACAATTAGATAAAATTGCAGGCCTAGTAAGCATAAACCTGACAAGATGTTCCAAATATAGTTTTTATATAAAGAATGGATTTTCATGGAATCCTAGAGGTAACATTTGTTATTCTGTTTACATTGTATTCTGGCAGTAAACCCAACTATAATCAATCACGTTCCCTCCCTCTATCTTCCCAAATTGCACAGAGTACTGAAAATTTAATCAAGTTATAAGATATGGCCACACTGAAAAAGCCATATGAAACAAAACAAAACCTAAAGCCTAAAAAGAAATGACCCCAGCAAAAAACAATCATTGTCAAACAACCGCAGTTTCAAACCACCGACCGATGCTCCCCACACACGTAGATGGCGCTGGGCCGGATGCGCCGCCTCGTATGGCCGGGGAGCTGTGGCAAGAACTTGAAGAATCTGGGCATCAAGTCTAAGCATGCATCATGAAACTTCTTAATCCTCCAGTAGTAAATCAGTGGGTTCAGTGCAGACTTGAGGTAGCAGAGCCAAAGGAGCCAAGTGCTTATCTCAAAAAAGTTGTGCTTGTAGTAGAAGTGGCTGTTGAATGTGGCAATAAGGCTGTAAGTGGTGAACGGTGCCCAACAGACTATGAAGACAAGGAACAAAATCAAGATGGTTGTGAAGGCACGAGTTTTAAAGCTCATATCAATATTCATCTGAAAAGGTCTCTGTAAGCTCATGAGACCAAGTTTGCTGGCCTGGCTGAGACATATGCTATCAGGGTGGCTATGGATACGAACTGCATTGTGGCGGACGGTGTTGAGTATGCCCATAAAGGAATACAGCATTACCAGGAATGGGATAAAAAAAGAAATTAGCAAGATAATTATCACGTAGGCTCGGTAACCTGGGCTTGTAGAGTAGCCAAAAACACACTGAGGTGCTCTTGAGGGTATCTGCAGATTAGGATTCCCTACTGATAACGGAAAAGCAACAACAAAGGATGCTGCCCAGGAAATCACAATAAGAATCTTTGCACGGTAAGGGTTCAGTTTATCTTGCCTCTGAACTATGATAAGAAATCGGTCAATACTAATAATAAGAAGAATGGCTACCCCCTCTATGACAAAAAGCCAGAAGAACATGGCAGAAACTCTGCAAAACACATCCCCAAAAATCCACTGAGTGGTAATGATTGTTATCAGAGCAAATGGCATGTTCAGCACTGCCAGCAGCAGGTCTGCAAAAGCCAGGCTTGCTAAGAGGATATTAATTGCAGATCGCATAGCTGCCTTCTGGTAGACCATCAGGCAGACAACAAAGTTTCCAAGGAAAGAAACCAAGAGGATAAATATCATAGCAGCAGAAAGAATGATCTGGAGTGGCAAACTCAAGCTCCTGAAAACTTCTTGTGATGGCAGGACAGCTGTGGTATTTACCAGGAAAGTACTTCTCTCAGTGGTGAGCACAGCACCTGAACTATATCTCAATGGCTGTGTTGTGCCACTATGAAGAAAGAACTGGGGAGTGGTAAAATTCGTATAGGCATTTTCATAAACAATGAAAGTAGCATTTGAGGTCCCAGAGTGGGCCAGCGTCAACATTGCTGAGAAAACCATTGCTTCAGGAAAAATGAAAGCAGAACCAAAGGTCTTCAAGGCTTTTCATCTTGTTCAGGCAGTATTTTGAACTGGTCATTTAACAATCAAAATTCAAGGTTTGAAAGCATCAAAGTTCTTAAGTTCATGTCAGTATTTCCATCTGAAAAAGAAGAAAGAAATGTAAATACACAAAGTAAAACTCTCTGAAACCAGTGGGAACCTAATGATTGCTCAGCTTTCCTTAAAGAGAATAATATCCTTAATATATGTTTACACTTCAGGTTGACACAATTCACATAAGCACCAGACACAGGAGTCTTGTAATATTTGGCCTTTCTCTCATAGGTCCTACTCCTCATACTGTACAATACTCTCAACTCATCTTTTTTTCTACCATAACCAAGGCTGGAGAACTTCTGTGTCTGAAAACAAACTTTACTGATTATGAGTGAATAAATCAAACAAGTATTCTTACTGAAATCTTGTAATTTTTGAACTAAATTCATTATTTTGTTCTCAAATTGCCTTCAGGTGGAAACTTTAAAAACACTTCTAAACACTTCTGAATCTCTCATCCTTCAGCTGAAGACCATTGCCCAGACCTTGTAGAAAGCCCCTCTCTAGCCCTCCTGCAGGTCCCCTATAGGTATTGACAGAATGCAACATTTCCTTTTATAGTTTACAAGCACTGTCCTGTTGCACTATTACTACTAGTGTAGTATTGTTACATATATTTGTATGTACATATCTTAGCAAATAAAATGCAAAGGAGTTGAGAGCTTTCTCATCTTTTCAGTGCTAGCTCCTCCCCTCTATCTTGGACTATTAAATTAAACACACTCAGAGCACAGTGGCATTTAATCAAGCTGGAAACCAGAAGGATTCTATGCCCTTTTCAAAAAATGATCACCACAGCCAGAAACATGAAGTGGGTTTCACCTCATTCTGGATGACTGCAGTAGTCCCTTCTGGCTGTTTTCATGTTTATCATTAGAAAAGGGATAAAGGCATCTTCAGAGGGCAGTCTCTCTCCTCCATCTCTGCACACAATGACAAGCTTGTGCTACTAACACAAGCAGCTTAGGGTAGCACAAACCCTGCCTGCAGTATTTATGCATGTTCTGTTTAATATCAATGTCAGGCAAAAATAAAGGGAGGAAGGAATGTTTTTAATGAATTTACACAAGGACGACACACTTGGTATAGGATTAAAAAGTTTACCCTTTGCTAGATAATACTTCACAAACAAAGAAATTAACTGTAAGACAACAAAGTCTGATCTAAGCCCCCAGTTTGGAGTTCTTGCAATCTGAAAGCAAGCCTACCCAGGCTGCTGTCAAGAATTCATCAAACAACATCAGCACTACAACCTGCTCCTTTCATTCCCTGACGATCTGCAAGCTCTATCACTAGATGATTTCCAGGGCCAAACTACCATCAGCATTTTTATTTCAGATAAGTGATTAACCTCTCTGTGTCCTTTAATTTTCAATGGCATCACAAAAAGATACTATTATAAACATCCTAATTTAATTGACTCTTGTGGTGGGCTGATTCTGGCTGGACACCATGTGTTCCACAAGAGCTGCTCTTTCACTCCCCTCCTCAACTGTGCAGGGGAGAAGAAGTATTACAAAAGGCTTGTATGTTGAAGTAAGAACAGGGAGAGATCACTCACCTGTTACTATGACAGGCAAAACCTCAGCTTGGGGAAATTAGATTAAATTATTACCAATTAAATCACAGTAGGGTAATGAGAAAATAGCTAAACCTTAAAAAACACTTTCACCCCACCCCCCCGCTTCTTCCTGAGTTTAGCATTCTGCCTAATTATCTCCATCTCCTCCCCAGGAGCAACGCAGAGGGAAGAGGGAACAGGGGTTGGAGTCAGTTCATCACACGTTGTCTCTGCTGCTCCTTCCTCATCAGGGGAAAGAATCAAACTCTTCCCCTCCTCCAGTGTGGATTCCTCCCATGGGAGACAGTTATCCATTAACTTCTCCAATACAAGTACTTCCCACAGGCTACAGTTTTTCTTGAACACTCACGTGTGGGTTCCTTCCACTGACATTGGCTCTATTGGTCATAGAGGATTCTTCTGGCAGTTTCTTACAGAAGCCACCCTTGTAGCCCACCTGCTACCAAAACCTTGTCACACAAACCCAATAGAGAGTCATAAAAATTCCACTTTCTAGAGGTCTTACTACTTAAATGAAAGTTATAATTTTCTATTTTGTCCTATTGTATTTCAAAGACTGTAACACTCAGCAAAAGTATACAAAGCCATGTACATTGACATTTTGCAAAAATGACCAGTTCCATTAACTTTATTACAGATTTTTCTTTCCCTCCATTCTGTCTTTTTAAATTTTATTTTTACACTAACTCCTTCAGAGAAAACCTCAATGTTAATTAGAGGCTAAAGCATATATTCTAGCCAAAGCTCTTCTTTCTTTGATCTATATAAGCTTTTCCTCTACTAGTCTTCTTTAACGTTTTTTAGAATAAAATATGCAACCAACAGGAAAAAGGTTAACAAAACTTTCCAGAATAAATAAGAAATATTTTAGCAACGAACAAGAAAATCTCACCCAAAGTTCCACTGAGGTTTATGACTCCACAAGCTGAGAACACTATGAAGGAAAGGAAGCTGTAGCATTCTGCAGGGACTGCAAAAGAACATAAATTCAACAAATAATTCTGGATTTAAAATCTTGGAGCAAGAAAATTAGATCCCCAGGGTAGTATCTTTTAGAGCTGTGTAAGTAATAACTCAGCAAAGGTATCTTCTGCATTTCTGATTGGCTTTGTATAGGTCTTTCCACCAAGGCTCTAAAAGAAACTAATATGCCATTTGATAAATGTAAAACCCTCCTACAGATAATAATCAGTTTCAAATAGAAAACAAAAGAAGGAGCAGTTAGTTTTGCAGAGAAAAGAGGTCAACAGAATGATCCTACAAATAAAATCTTTACTGGGGTTCAAGCTCTTTAATCTATAGAGGAGAAGAGGGAAATGCAAAACCATGACAGTTGCTGATGAAGAACAGGAACTATTTTTCAGGTCAATTTAATAAAAACAAAGGTCAACTATAAAAAGGTACAGAGGGATCTTGCAAGAGTTAGTGGCAAGCTAACAGTCTACCCCACAAAATTCAGTGCTAGAGATAAAGCTATGCCTGTACTGCAAAAAGTTATCTACACAGTAATAGATGCTAAACCAATAATTACCATCCAGAAGAAAACCAGATCTTCAAATTTTCATAATCTGCTCTATGAAAACATCAGCCATGTGTTCAGAGTTGTTAGCAAAGGAACTGAGAAGAAAACCAGGAGCTAGCTATTTACACTATATATTTAGATACACCAGCTGCTACAATACACATCTATGGCACCTCTTCAGTACTGTGTTCAGTTCTGATCTCTACTGAAAAGCAACTGAAAAAAACATATCATAGAGGTCTACCAAGTTTCTACTGATACAGGGAAAGTGAATGATTGCTGTCTCTTGTAACATAAGAATAGGAAAAGTCAAAGAAATCACAAAACACCTCTGGAGATCATCTTCTCCAACCTCTCTGCTCAAGCAGAGGCCCACCTAGTAGAGGGCCACAGTAGAGAAAAATTGTATCCTGATGCTCAGGGGAAATTTCCTGTTGCAATTTCTGCCCGCTGCTTCTATCACCTGGCACTACTGAAAATATTCTGGCTCTTTGTATCCTCTCTTTGTGTCCTCTCTTCAAGTATTTATATACATTGATAAATCCCCCTGAGCTTTCTCTGCTTCAGGCTGAACAGTCCCACCTCTCTCAGCCTTTCCTCACAGAAAGGATTCTCCAGCCTCTTCTTCATCTTTGTAACCCTTCACTCTGGTCTCTTCAGTATGTCCATGTCTCTCTCAAACTGAGGAGCCCACATTTGGAAATTATTATTTCACAAGTAATTATGAAAACACTTGCCACAGAATGTTGTGGATGTCATAGAGCTCCTGTGAATTCAGACAGCATTTAGGACATATTTCATATCATTATACAGACGTCCACATAGAAAGAGGTGAATCACCCATCTCTCTCTGCTGACTGCAAAGCCTTCTGATTTGAATACAGACATTTGAGCACATACATGCAGTTACTTGACTAGCTTTAAACATACATAACAAAACTTGCTCACTCAGGTTAAGTTTACATCTATATGCTATACAACCTCACACTCCGAAGTATGAAGCTCAGCAGAAGCTTAGATGATAACACACATCATAAAGGCTTTAAAGAGGAAAAAAAATCCAACAAAAACTGGAGAAACAACCGCTAATGTTTCATAATAAACAATCAAAGCTCCAGAAAATACTGCTATATCCTAAATTTTCCTTCTTAACAGAAGGAACCAGACAAGGGGAGAAGGAATAAAAGTGTTCTACATCCTTAACTCAGTTGAAAAGATTGTGTTACCCTGCATTTCTCAAGTCACTAGCACCCAGGATACAGCAAAGGACAAAGGACTCACAAGTGTCTATAGTCTATTCCTAACAAACCCAGGAAAAGAAAGAAAAATAATTTCACCTATGTTCTCTCACCATCCCAGCTTTCTATGCAAATAGCTACATCCCCTTTTGTGCTTTGTCCCCTCTGTGTTATGTTCACATGTTTCTCTGTGCAGCATTAAGAGAAGAGGAAGAGAATGACCTCATCCAAGCTGCTGCCTGGACCCAGTCTAGAGCTAAAAGTGGAAAAGGAGCACCAGCCATTTGGCTGTTGCATAGGTCATCAGCCATATCTCTTCAAGAAGGATGAGATAGTCCACAGTGATCAGCTTCTGCAAAGACACTTAACCCAGTAAGACTGCAGGCTTTGGATCCCATGTTGCTCCTGTGCTCCCTGATGGTTTCCAGCAGCACCCTTCTTGGTGCTTTATCACTCTGAGTATGAAATACGTGTGTGCAGTACGCACAGAATCTGCATGCTCAGAAATTGGTTTGGATTTACACTTATCTAACCTGCAGGCAATGCTCTTTCTTGGCTATCATCCCTCATGGATGTGACTGACCAATTCAGCCAATAAACTCAAGAGGTTCCCTCCTGTTACCACCATGTATAAATTTTTCTCTTTTTTTTCTTCCTACTTAAAGGCCTTCTTCCATGAGCATGCTTTCTTCCATGATTATTAAACATGTGCCTCAGTGCTCCTTCCTACCCTTCCAACTTCTCCAAAATTATGTAAAGATAGAAATATAAGATGAAAGAAACCAGTAAGATAATTTCACAGCATTTCAGTCCTCACTCAGTCTTTGAAAGGCAGGTCCTGTAATTTCAAAGCCCCAATCCTCACTGAATGGTAATCACACAGCTTGTAAAAGACAACCATGCTTTGATAGTTTAAATGGGTAAATCTGCTGATGGTCAGGTACTCAAGCAAGAGGCAGATAGGTACCTTTGTGTCATAGCATTCTCACTTTTGGAACATATACTCACAGATTCTTTTCAGATGCAAAAAAGCTTCATACAATCACTTTTTTTCAATTTCAGTGCCGAAATTTACTGTGTATGCACATTTTCTCTCAAGCAAGGTTCTCACTCATATACAACTTTCTTTTTATGGAACATAATAGACACAATTATTTCAATGAAGTACATACTTAAAGCTAAATAACACAAAAATTCCATTCATCAAATATAATTATTGCTAGAACTATGGCGTCTGTTTTTAACAGCTTTAGAAGCTAAAAGGTTCCTGTTTTAAAATTTAGATGGCATGCTCAACTGGAAATAAAAGATTATATGTTATATGCAAAGCTGACATCAATCAAAGCCAGAAACTCCAAAAAAGACAAACGAGGGAAAATAACAGTGCCATAACAACATTTAAGTTTAACACAGAGCAGAACATGAACAGTTGCCAAAATGTTCAGTGACTTAATAAATTTGTTTGCTAAAAGCAAGCATATATTGGCAATACTGACCAGCACCAAGATTTCATCCAGCATATAAAAATCATTCAGAAATCTGAAGGCAGCACTGCCTGGTACAGTGATCCTATTTCTTTGGGATATTTTAAGTGGCCCCAGAAGCTTCTGCATGCTTTATAGCTACTATCAATGGTTTTATTTTACAGGCAAACTTTGGCAAGAAATATTTTTTGCAACGTTTTAAAAGCAAAATATTCTTAGGGGAAAAACAATTAAAAGAAGCATGAAGGACATGGACTTATTTTATTTTCAAAAGAATTTATGTGCCACAAGAAAATACTCGAGAATGTACTCTCTGACACCACATGGTTGTAACAAAGCAGCCCAGGACATACACCCCTCTAAATACGAATCAACCATTGTTTTCTATGCAATTAAGCACAGGCAGGAACATGTTACAATGGAATCCTTTCTGCTAACACCAGTGAAAAGAGTGAGTCAGAGCACAAAGCAGTAGGGACAATGTTCTTAGCCACCTAAAAGGAACCAGCAGTTTTCAGTTTTAATACCTATTTACATATAACCTAAATTGAAACTAATTAACTACACTGCATGAGTAGATGACCCATAAAACTAGCCACAAGAGGCATTACTTTCATTTAGGAAATTGTTCTTTTTTTCCACTCTATAAACAGTGCTGTGGCAATTTTCATAGGAAAGTACTGTGGGAAACAGTCACCTCTGTTTTGGGTCATTTGGTACAGCTAATTGCCCTCTCGATGATATTTCCTTATGACCTTAAT
This sequence comes from Trochalopteron elliotii, assembly GCA_024734555.1. Classification (NCBI taxonomy): domain Eukaryota; kingdom Metazoa; phylum Chordata; class Aves; order Passeriformes; family Leiothrichidae; genus Trochalopteron; species Trochalopteron elliotii. Next base: position 3,389,393 of record JANPWX010000021.1, read on the forward strand.
TCAGAGAGCCATTAACTGTCAAGAAACGTCACTCATGGTAATCATTATCACTACTAAAACCACAAATATTCAAAATGTAAAAAGCAATTCTATTTTCTTAGCTCTTGGGAAAAATCATGTTCTCAATTTGCAGATCATTTGAAAGGACTTGGGCAGTTCTAGGCTCATTTCTAGTTCTGTCTTATTTCCCCTGACTTCTAATTTTCCCACTAGTTCAATGGTCAGATTAACCATAATCACAATGAAGAGCTGAGTGAACATTGTAGTACCTCAAACAACAGTAAACATTGAACATTATTGAAAACATAATTATTAACATGCCTTAGTTATTAACATGCAACTAACAAGTTGAAAGCTTCCTAAAAGATTGGATGCCTAAATTTTAAGTGGATCTTTGAATTATACATGTAATCACTATATATCAGTGTAGCAAAAAAAAAAAAAGATCCAACACACAAAACCCAAACATACCAATCCAGACAGGTTCCCATGAAGAATAGGAATCATAAGTCATCTTGTGCTGTTTTGTTCAGCTAATTATTCTCTTCCCAAATAACCTGCCAAAAAAAAAAAAAAAAAGTGACATATTTTCATTCAAGGCAGGACAAGAACAAAATTTTCCCTGTAATAAAACTTTAGTTTTATTGGGGCAAGTAGAATATGCTGTGTCTTCTGACAGAAGGCAGATTGCATGCCCCCTTTCTGGCAGAAGGGATAGGAAGGACTAAGGCATCAAAGTTTCACCAAACCAAAGAGATCCTCTGCTATTTCACCTGTAGATCATCAGAATCTCACCACTTCATACTAGTATCTGTCAGGGCTGGAGTAACACGTCATTTCAGGTCTCACTCAGCTATGTTTATTTCACTTGTAGACAAGCACACAGCTGCCATAAGTCTTACTGGATCTATCAAAATAAATTCTTACCCTTAACCATCAGGATCCTGATCTTTATATCCCTAAATATGCTCAAAACAGTAGCATTTAAATCTACTACTGACCATCATAAAGAAGATAAATAAATTTTCCCCAAGCAGCAAAGATAGCAGCATTGGAAAAACAAAGGACAAGAAAACAGGTCTAGAGAGGAAGAAGAAATCACTGAAGTTTCAATGCAGGATCTCAGCACTTCCTTTACACATGCTTGTACCAATCAATCATCATCACACTGCTAATATACCTCAGATAGCTAAATTATTTCTGCAAACTGGGTCTAATGTAGCTAAAAAGCTGCATATTCTATCATGAGTTCATGACAGAATCAGTTATCATCAGATATCATCAGTTCTTAACTGAGAATGTCAATTTTCAAGGTAGCTTTTTCTTATACTCTAAGAAGGAAGGCATAAAATTTCAGTGAGCCCTGGAAACTGAGTTTATGTCACACTAATAGTTTTAAGTGACCTAATTAAATTATAAATATTGTTTATATATATATCTCAAGAGGACAAATATATGAGACACTTTATATGCTTGTTTTTAAAAGGCTACATAACTTTTAATTTCTGCAAGAATAAGCATTAGGAATATCTCTAAGTCACCTCCACACTGGAACAAAAGATATCAGGTTCCTTCAGGAACAGGTTTCCAAATAAATGATGCACACAGGGGCTGAAGGACAAACCAGCCAATGAGTTTACAGTGGGCTTCAGCAAGGGAAGCAGTAACAACAAGCTGCACTCTAAGACCGCCCATAACGTACTGATCCCTCTGATCATTCAGTACTGAGTTTCTGTATCTGCAGCCAACTCAACACGGACTTCAAACACCCAAAACATAAGGTTTGATTTGCCAGACTGGTGTCTGCTGAGACATCTGCCTTCTGCAGAACACATTATCTAGCCACAAGGGGAGCCAGTGTCTGAAATATTTTTCTGATAATCTATTAGTACAAATTGTTTTCCATGAGCACAAAAATTTGGTCTTTGCATTTATTCCGCAGAAGAAAGAGGGAAGGAAAACAATTCTCAGATATACCTATGTATAAAAGAGATAAAATGTAGCCATTGGATTACTATAGACTTTCTCCATTTGGTTTGATCCCTCTTTAGTGAGGTAAGTAATATCAACTGGTAGCATTCCCTCCTCTGCTTTCTGAAGTGTCAAAGAAGTGAACAGGTTTGCAATGAGGCAGAAAACTACCAGGAGCCTGGACAAGATTAAATAACTCAATAACCTGTAAGATCTTCCCATCAGACAAGTGCATCCTCTGACACAAGAACCATTTTCAATCTCTACTTACATGACCTTTGAAAATATTCCCAACTCTCACTAAAAAAAAAGTATCTTTAAAATCAATTTAGACAAGCATCTGAAGCACAACAATGAATTAGGAAATTCTTCCACTCAAGCATCCAAGAGGGAAAAAAACAAAAGTACTTTTTCAAAGTAAATCTGGAAAATTTTATTAAATTGGAGTACCTTGCAGAGCTTACTGAGCAAGATTGCTTTGGGTAGTTTTCTGTTGACAGTTAGGGGTTCAACAGAACCTAACTGAATTCCTTTTTTCCCGCTCCACTATAAATGATTAGTCAGGCTTTTTCCTAAGAACAGAGGGGAAAAGCTTTGTAACCCTTCATGAAATTTGAGTGCAAAGACTCCTGATCCTGAAAAGAGCTCTACTTGTAGAATTACAACCTTGATGATATCAGCATTTAGATCTGGCAGAGCTACTGAAAGGATAGTCCTGACCTTTTCCTCCTTCATTTACTCATTCCTGAACCTAGCTCCCAAGTCCCAAAGCAGAAGGAATAAACTGGACTAAAACAGACCCTGGCAAACAAATTTAAAAGCTTCACATTTCTGGCATGAAGCTGTGAGATGCTGGGGAACACAGATCAAGGCTTAAGATGTAGATTTAGCTTCTACATACTAAGAGGTATTTTAATTCAAGAGAGTCAGTCCTGTGCCACAAACAAGAATGGTGGAAAACCTGTACTTACTGATGATCATAGAAAAATTTGCATCTTACTTTGACTCCCCAAACCAGGAGCTGTCATTTCCAAAGAACTGAAATAGTAGAAATAAAATCACAAAGATCTTAAACATAATTAAACTTAAAGGCATTTCCCACAAGTATTCAGATTACGTTAAAGACTTAGCAAGAGCCCCAGAGAAGATCAGAAATATTATGAAAGTTCTTTTCAAATAAGCTGTAATTTTGTTACATACTTTACTGATAATTCCTTGTGTCTCCTCATGCCTAGACTATAGCCATATTTTATCAAGTTTTCCTAACATTTTCTTGGGATACTAACTCAACCTGCAGGCAACAATGAACTGAAATACCAAAAGCTTACCTCCTTCATAAAAGAGGCAGTCCAGATAATAAGCAAGTAAAAAAGTCTGCTTCAACTCAAAAAGCTTTAAGAGGGGCTAAGGCTATTTTGGCTTTTCAGTTACAGAAACTTCTCCACTATATTCTCTGAACGAAAGACTGAGCTCTGTGAAAATGTTCCACCTTCATACATCTTAAGGTAAAGATCAAAAGGCTCCTTGCATTACATCATTCTTACTTCCTCTATAGTGCCCCAGTATACCAAACATACACTATTGCATTGCCTTCTGCTAAAACCAGGGGAAGATAAATTTTTTGGTCAGTAGTTTGGATAACAGCTGTTGCACACTGTCTTCTTTTGTAAGCGAGGGCTTACAAAATTCAGCTCATAAAAATGGTAATGTCAGCAACAGTACTCTACATCAGTGGAATTGAAGTTGTCTCCTCAACAGAAACATACCTGTTTCTTGAAACAAAATTTATTTTAACAAAAATCCATCTCTTTATAAAAAGATGCAGGGATGCTAATGAAAAGGTGATTAGAATGACTAGATATGTACACTCTTCACACAGTGTGCTGCTCACAAGTTCCTGGGATTTGATTTAGCTCCCAGAGCAAAGTGACCAGCCCTGCTTCTGCTTTTCCCCCAGGGATTCAGGCCACGCTAGAGCCAAGTTCTCTGCCTGCCCAGGAGCCTTGCTGCTGCAATAGAGGTGTTACAGATCCCACATCTTGCTGCTTGGCTCACATGGAAGACATTCTGGAAGCAAGTTAAATGAGGCAACTCCTGCTCACAGCATCCTGCTCTGAGAGTGCTTAAAGGCTGCAATGGTAATATTTAGCTGGGAACTGAGCAAAGATTTACTTTATAGGCTTATTTATAGTATAACCTTTCTTCTCATACATATAGACAGATGTGCATATATTTCCAATACTTATTATCATCTCTATTCATCCAAAGACAAACACAAAATGCTTAATACAAGAAAATAATCTAACTTATAAGGTCCCTTTTATTTTTTCCCCCCCAGATCCACCCTACACTTTGCTTTTAGTCTAAATATGTCTACTAAAAATCAGCTACATGTTACAATAGTAACTTATTTTTCCTAAAACAGAAACAGAGAATAAATAAACTATCAAATTCTTGTTAGTTATCTGTGTCATCTAATTGATTTGATAGCTTCAGAATTATTTTTTGGTCTTATCAGCCAACTGGAATAAAACTTTTAAGACAGCAACTATTTTGGAGAAACAATCCTAGTCAGAAATCTATTCACACTAGAGATTAAAAGCCAGTTAAATCAGGAGTTCCCATCCGGACAAGTCTCAGGGCAGGATGATGTATTACGCACATTCAGACCCTATGCAATACAGCCACTAACAATTCCTGTACAGACCCAACAAGCAGGGCTTGTAACATGCATCCCAAAGAGATTTAAAAAAATTGATTACATTTCTAATCCAAAAACATTTAAATGAGCTAGTCTGATTATTTTTAAAGCATACTTTTATTCATGTAATACAAGAGATCAGTACTTAAAATTTTTTTCTGGGCTTTTTAATTATAAAAATGCAAAGTAAACGAATATGTGCATCCACTGAAGAATTCAAATCCCTTTTTGGAACAATTTTTTAAAGTGCCTTAAATTAACAGTTAATCAAAGGGATTTTGTACTACTCATTAGTTCTGTGCTACTTGGGACCTTCTAAGCAAACAGAAGACCAAATCAAATACTTTCCACAGATAGCTACAGCAGTTCTGAGTTTACAAACTTCATATTAAAGAAAGGTTTCTTTCCATGGAAAAGCTCCTTAAGTAATAAATTAGGGATCTTCATGCCATTTTTAGAAAGTAGAGAAATCATAAACCAAAAATCTGAAAAAAAACACCCCCCCCAAATGAACAACAAGCCAAACAACCAAAAAAAAAAAAAAAAAAGAAACCACTGAAAAATAAAAACTCCCTAAAACCTACAAAGAGAGGTGTTACCTTACCAGAAAGGTGTAACCCATTATTTACAACCCCGTTGTCTTCCACTTTAGTAGCTAAAGATCATATTTCCCTACTCAACCAAAGGCTGTTTAAGTATGCTCACCTAATGAATTTTTCAAATAATAATAGTGTTTCTTCAGTTACAGAGAACTTCATTTTGTCTCTATTTACATATGAAATTGAACCTGAGAAAATACTCCATGGAATTTATCATCCTGCATCCAGGATAACTCTACATAGCATAAATGTAACATATAACTTCTCATTCAATTACAACTACTCCGTAACACCTGAAAAATTCAGACCAAGAGACTCATATCAACCTTTTAAAACATCAAAACACACAAAAGTAAGAAACAACTCAAAGTTATAGGTATGATTTATAGGAAAACAAGTGCAATGACATATGCCATGAGATCAGAAAATTAAACCCTTGCCGCTATGCTCTCTTTATTGACTGCAATGATACTGCTGAAATTAACATTATTCAGCATAAGTCATCAAAAACCAACACACATAAAATCAGAAGTGATGCTTCTCCGGTCAACTCAACAGAAAAAAAGAAAAAAAGCTCTTTATCAAACAGCTTTCTCATGGGTCCTACTGCTCCTTCCACCACACAATGAGCACAGAGAGTAATTTATAGGAAAGATTCAAGGCATCAGGAGCACCCAGCCACCCTGACAATTAAACTTGCCCAGTTCCAAAGCCCCTCAGCAAGGGAGCCATTATAAAGGAAAAAGTTGTTTTACATGCCATGAAGTTCTAGTCTGTGCCTAGCAACAGTGTTACACTGTTCCAGTGAAAAGTGGCAGATTCTGATCTGTATGCAAACTGACAGCACTCATATAAATACAATAAATCCAGCCATTTGACAATCATGGAGGGAAAAGTTATAGTGCCTTAATGCCATCTCCACAAAGACCTCTGTTGCCTACCTGGCAGAAAAGACCAGAAATAGTTCTCTCAGAGGTACTCTAAATAACTGTTCAAACACTACATGTTGAGAAGGTTTAACACTGCTGGAACAACGACACATTTTCCAGAATGTGTTTCACTGGAAACAGTTTAATTTCAATTCACAACACATAGGATGGAAATTCTACCAACCACCTGTACATACTTGAAATCTTCCTTAGCCTTCCACTTCATGTTTAACTTACAAACTATCTTTGCTTGCCAAGTTCTTACCATTTTCAGTCTTACCAAGAGCTCTCCAGACCTTTTAGTTACAGAAGTAGCTAAGACAAATTTCTGAAGCTCCACAGACTGAACCATCACCTGTCCTCCTCCCAGACCACCTTATCAATAGGAGAGGTTGCTGTCTATCCTGCAGGCTCAGCTTACTTAAGTCTTTACCTCTATTAGTTGCATGCTTAGCTAGAATGGCTCAGGTATGCTTGCCCTTTTCACTGATAAGGAAAAAACCCACAAAAACACCACCTCTGATGTATCAGTCATTAACCCTGGTCTGGAAACCTGATACATTTTCAGCAAAAGCACAAGGAAAAAAGAGACAGTTACTTCTTGGGCAGAGCAAGCATCAAAACCACAATTCATTAATTCCCTTGTTCTGAGCAACTTTATGTGCATATATCAAATAGCTATAATATAGATGTTTATACATGAAGTTCAAAACTTGTAACTTCACCAGGTCTGTAGAAGCTCTGTTCTTTCCCAAGTACTCTGAAGCAACTCAGCTCACTTTGTCATATCAGTTTTTCAGTTAGACCATACTGCTTCCAGGTCTTTATACACTGTTATCTATCCACTAGTCAGTAGTTTGAATGATTATTTTAGAACCTGTTTCACTGTACAGCTTCTGTCCATTTTCTAATTTCCATAGCAATTTTTTGTTTAGTGACCCACATGCCAGGTAGTTTGAGTGGGAAGTTAAGGTACCTTTTGTAAATACTAATAAAGCAATGAAAATTAACGAACCATAAAACACAGGAAATTAACTTCTCATCACATCATCTAGCTACCCACCTAAATGAGTTTAAAATACCAGCTTCAAGCAGTCTGATATTCTAGGGACACCCAGTTGCCATTTCATTTATAGTCTGTTTCCTTAGCAACACTATAATCCATCTGGCTGCAGAAAGCTAAATTCTCAAACCATATCCTCCCGTACACCGGAAATAGGCTCAAAACCATTTATAGTTTAAACAGTTATCCTGATTACTGAGCATATAAATGAATCTGAAAAGGCAATAATGTCCTTAAAACACACACTGCTCTAGTTTGAAAAGCTGGTTCCCATACTGAGAATATCTTCCACCAAGAGTTCCAGAAATGAAAATACTTTATCTTCGTTTCACCATGTCCAGTTGAAGAGGCCTTCAGAACTGCACCTGTCAATCATTCTCTTAAGACTTTTCAAAGTGAAGGAATTTGCAAGAGCTAGGATGCAATGCCATTAATGGCAGCCAAAAAAAACCTGATGAAAGTTGATCACATTACAAAGTACAGCCACTTGTCTTAAAAGTACTTATTCTTCAACTTTTTGCATCTAAAACTACAAATATCAAACTAAACTAAAAATCCAGTCCACAACAGTAACTTTTAACATTAAGAGCGTAAAAATAACAGGTACAAAATATTCAGGAAATCCAGGTGAAGAACTAGAGGGCAGCTAGCAATTTCCCAATGAAACTGGGTAGCATCAGACCTTCTATCACCAGAATGAATGGATACAACTTAAAATCACAGAATGTATCTTAAACATACACCACTTTGCATGAATTGGGCAATGTCGACCTTGTAAAGGATATTCTACATCCCTAGTTATGTAGAATAGAGCCACCACTGCCTATATCTCAAAGGCTCATCAACAGCAAGTCAGTCTTTAATCCACAGAATACCTCTGGCATGCAGTGAACCATTTCAGTTCTGCATAACTTTGCGTGACTCAGCTGTACAGCGGTGGCACACAAGCCCACGTTGCCTACCCAGCTGACAGCACCGATGAGAGATTTGAGCAGGCTGAGCATTGAACTGGGTAGGCCTTTTGGCAACATCTAGCAAAACTGGTAAGTGCTTATCAACATGAAGCCCCAACCTCAGACCTTAGTGAAGTCTGTTTTCCTTACCTGCATCTGGTTTTCATCATCCCCTTCCGCCTTCTCTTCCTACTAGAGCTGAGACTGATCTCACCTAATTTCAACACAGCTTTGAGGTAACCACATAAGCTTACTCAGCAGTCAGACAGAACATGCATTTCTGGAAAGTGAATTCACCTAAATAATTTCATGTATCTATTTTATTTCTCTTGTTTTGTAACAGTACTATATATGTACACCTCTGAGTGCCTATAATGGTCTGCACATGTCTGCCTGAAAATCTGATTCACGCTTCTGTGTAAGAGTAACATAATGCTTAATAGGTACATTCTGCAATTCTGTAGTTTCAGCAAACTACAGAAATTGCCCTGTCAACAGCTGACACCAGCCTCTCCAATCAAGGAGTGATTCACCAGGGCCCCCCTTCCTGCAGTTAAGATGCTGGGATCCTCAGTGTGCTCTGGAGCTTGCCAGGATCCCACGAACACTGTAACAGAATCAAGACAACCCACCTTCCCCATCATTTCAGAAGTGTGAAATCTTGGAAGACCACCAAAGCAGCTGGTCAGTCTCTGACCCAATGTCTAACTCACACTCATTTATACTAGCATCAAGAAACAAATAATCTGATTATTTATTCAAATAGCTACATATCCAAGAACAGAGAAAGACTTTGCAAACAGTGCAAAAAACCAGAGAGAATATTCCATGGCTATTTTATTTTCAGCCTTGCTGATAATAGCTTAAGTATATCACCATGTTGGCAGTGTACCATGAAGATGCTTTTTCAAGTCTATTAGTGGTGGCCTTGAAAACAACATTTAATCCAGTCCATTTGGATCTAACGGTTTAACGGCACAAGTGCTTTACCTGAGATTTCATACTCTGATTTGATATCTCCAGAAAAGATGAATGCAGCCAGAAATTGCCTTCTTATCAAAATGAAGTGAATGGGGAGGGAAAACACTCCTAATTTCAGTCAGCAAATGCACTCAACCCCATCCCTATCGTCATAATAAGTGCAATGGAAATTTCTGACAGCAGATGCAAATGTCCCAATATCAGCAATGCATCGTACAACTTCTCCCTGTTATAAATACTCTCAACATTTATGAGTCATTATAATATTGCCAAATTTCTTTTAAATGTCACCTCCTTATCATAAGTGACACAGTCGGAGCTTGAGCAGACATGCTGAATGAATTCAGTCATGTAAAGGATAGAATTAGCTTTTCTCAGCTCTACCAACTCACAAACCCTTCAAACCAGAAATAAGGCATGTGGTGGGAGGCCTCACTGCAATTCAGTTCATTTTGCTTCAAAAATAAAGAGGTAGTTCCTTTCCAGGCCACATGATTTTCCCAGAGTACTCAAGCATATGAAGGTCTGGGGTAACAGTGGGCATGTGCGCACTGAGAGAATGGAAGCACAAATACAGCACACACATTTCTTCTATGTTTCACAATGTGTCTTTGGCTAGATGTGGGAAGTTTGGATTTTTGTTTGGAGATTTACTTTGGTTCCTAAAGTAATTTTGATAATAGGATGAAGCACAGGAAGTCCGGATATGAATTTTACATCACTATCCACACTTTGGAGTTTATATGTGCAAAAGCATATAGTTATTAATATCAAAATATCACGTGTATATTATGTTCAGTGCTTTTAAACACATCCATAAGTCTCATGTAAGAGTAAAGAAAATGGTCTAGAGAAAATTCAGAAGTGACAACTGACAGAGAAGTCAAAATCAAAATGATCAAGTAACAAAAGGCTTGTTGGAGCATTATCTACTGAAAATAAGAACTTAATCAAGATATATAATGTGTTTCCAAATTACTTTTCAAGTCTTTGACAAAAAGAAAGTAACCTCTTTTTTCACAAGATACCAGTCCCTTTCTATCATTATACAAAATGGACCTTGTACAATCCTTTGAAAGGGATAATTTTATGAATTACACTACTGATGTGGAAAACTAGTAGCAAAGTAGTATCAGATTTTGACGTTCTAAGACAGCTTTAGAAAGACAGGATTATTATTTCACAATTTGCATTAAAAATACATGCTTTCTCTTCTGCTTTGTTGCATGGTTTTCCCCTTGTGCTCAAAGCAATCAAAACTGAATACTTCCATTTGGGAAATTTTCTGCCCTCACCCCATCACTCCTTTGCCTTTTTAAAAGGGACGATAACTTGCACAAGGCAGTAGGGTTAGGAAGATAATTTAACTTTTCCTAAAGAGCTGAGATACAGAGATGAACATTGCCATAAAAGAACTACATATTGAAGTTAATTATTAAGCATTCAGAATAGGCTTCAAGTTGGACATGTGATCATATATTGAGCAATGACAAGAAAATAAAGGATTGGAAAGGTGCTCACTAAAAATTAACCTTGCCTAAACGTAGCTGTCCTGAAAACTGGATTAGAAAGGCAAAGGGCCATTGAGAATCTAATGATACAAAGCAGAGAGACACTGAGCAACTAATACAGCCATAGGTAGAATAAAATACTTTCTGAACAGGTTTATTTTTCTCCCCACTGTCTGTGCCTGAAAGGCTAGTTGAGACTACCTCAGTGTCAGTGTAGTACCCTGCAGATCATTTCTAACAGAGCCCTCAAAAGTAGCCTGTAGTCAGTGGGTTGAAATTTGCTATGCAGGGGTCCATACACCTAATAAGGTGGGGAAAAAAATTACAAGATGACATAGATGCCTTTCCAAAGCCCAGCCTGAAGACTTAGATTTATCTCCTAAACCACCAGCATCTATCTATTCACTACACACAATGAGGCAGTCACCTGATGGAAAATACAATGCATGACCATGTGTGAGAAAAGAGAAATTTCAAACATCTAACCTGTTTCAAAAAGCAAAGCTAGCAAAAGACTTTTATTTTGCCCGCATAAACAAAAAAGTAATCCAAGTGATTTGATCAGCTTGCTATTGAATAAGGTGTGCAACCATGGCTAAAACAGAATTTTTTTCATGTACTTGGCAAAAGTTGTCTATTCCTAACAGAAAGTGTGCTATTAAGCATTAGAAAAATATCTGTGGCTTTTAAGAGCACAAGAACCTGATTCTTCTTGGAGGCCCACAGCAAAGGCCCAGGACAATCGACACAAGCTACAGTATGGTAACTTCAATTAGGCCTTAGGGAAAAAAACTTCATAGTGATGGTGGTCAAACACTGGAACAGGTTACTCACACAGGCTGAGTAATTTCCATTCTTCATGATATTCAAAGCTCAAGTGGACATGACCCTGAGCAGCCCCATCTAACTTTCAACCAGACTCAGTTCTGAGCAGAGAAGTGGCCTACATGACCTCTGGAGGTCTCTTCCAATCTCAATTATTCTGCAGTTCTGTGCCCCAGCCTCAGTTCACCTAAGTTATAACACTGATTATTTCCTCACTACAACCTGCAAAATCCAAGCACTGGACCTGAAAGCCAGTTTTTCCCCTTTGCTTTCTAGACCTGATCTGCTTGGCCAGCTGACCTGACCCATGCAACTATGGGGCTGCACACTAGGTTAGGACAAAATAGTCACACTGGCCAAATGAAGTGACTAGCAACTACAAATTATTTATTAAATCAACAAAGAAAAGGATGTGGCAGAAAAATGTAGAAAGCAGCAGGGCAATAAGATAGCCCAGGAAGAAGCAGGCAAGTAGAATATTGGAGGGAAAACAACAGTAAAGTCACCAGACAGCATTGCCCTGTGGCCAACAGAATGGGAACTGTGCATCAAAGCTTCAAGTCAGCTATAGTATATTACATAAAAATTAGGAGGTAACGTGGGTTATTTCATAACAGATATATAAAGGCTGCTATCTTTCTTCATTGTCAATTGACCCATGGATCATGACCTACCACTGCATTTTAGATAGTTACAGCCTGCGCTGGCATTTAGCGGTTCTCACTCTGCTAACGACATCAGAAATGATCAAAGATACCCCAGAAAAAAAATACACCATTTGCTTCTATTTCTTTTAGGGGTAAAAAAAAAGCTCTGAGAAAATTACACACCTGAAAACTATGTTAAAAAATTAAGGTTCAAAAGTCAAGCTCTGAAGACTTGAGAAGTAGCAGTTAAACCCTGTGACTTCAATTAAACCCTGTGACATAGGTTTTAACTACGTGACTAAATACTACTTATCCACACAGAATCCATCTTCTTTCAGAAGTTGCATTGCTCACCAAGATGAACAAGTGTTCAAAACGTTGCTTTCTCCATGATTATTGTATGTCACCATGTCACATTTAATCAACATGATTCAAGCCTTGCTTTAGTAACTACAAGGAGGAGAAAATTCAGGAGAGATGCAAAAGTCATAACCAGTCACTAATTTTGGCTGCCTTACTCGAGATGCAAAGCGTTCCAAAAAAATTTGGGTCCTAGATAATATAAGGCTCAGTTCCCACAGGCCACATCATCACTACTTCAAAGCTTTAAATTTCCAAACTCTTCTGCGCTTATGTGGTCTTGATAATATTCTTTTAAACACCGCTTGTGTATAATAAACATCTAGATTGAGGTAAATTAGGTTGCAGTTATTCAAGAGATTTCTCCAAGTGCCATTCAAACCAGTGGGACTCCTCAAATACCTCCAAAACATGTTTAAGTGTAAGTACACCTTACCAAACCAGTGCTTTTACACAGACAGGGAAAGAAAAAAAAAAAAAAAGAAAAAAGATAGCTCACCTTTCTCCCTAACTACACACAGAAATAGCTCAATATTAAGAACTGTATTTTATGAGGTTTCATTCTAATGAAATCAACAGGAATTTCACTGTGCTAAGCTGCCTGTTTGGTAGAGTACTTTAGAGCATTAACCCAGTCCCATCACATACTTCAGGTTTACGTAAGCATTAACCTCAGCTGGAAATGAGATGGTTAAACAATTTTCCTATTCAAGTTCAAATTGTGCTACTAGCTAGATTAGCAAAATAAAGATTGCCAGCAAATTACAGAGCTAAGAAGTACAATGTTCTAGTAAAGTATTTTATATGTCTGTGAGAGGCAGCACAACCTGACAATTTTCGACCTGAAACTCTACTTCTGGATACCACAAGTAGGATTTCTTAGATTATAGTTACACTTCCTCTTGCCTCACTTAATTTTTACCAACAAAGTCTGACATCCTCTGGAGCACTAAAAAAACAAGAACCAAACTTGCCATGCTCAACCTGCTACTGCTAACAAAATAATTATGGAAGTTCCATGACTGCAGGTCAGGGACCTCCATATCTAGCCATCAGGACTACTTATGGACATGCATTGCCCTGGGAGCACATTCCCAGACAACCAGAACAAGTCACGTAAGCCTCTTTCTGGTCCTCTTTATCTCTCCCTTATGGACAAGTGAGAAAAGCACCAAGCCTTCACCTACTCCCTCTTCACCCACATGCACAAGCAAAGGAAAAAGGAAGAAAGCAGCCCTGGCACTTCTAAGCAGCTGACTATGAAAAGCAGCATTTTATAGTGCCAGAGATCCTCAGTGCAGGGAAATTAGATGACTAGGATTGAGTACAGAGTTAAGGGAGGCTACCTGCAGATAGACCACATTACAGATAGACTATGTCTGCACCAGTAAACCAAGCAGTGCCAGGAATCATTCCCTGGAAATGGAATTCACTGTCACACAGACTGCTGAGCTGCCACACGCCAGCAGAGCATCCCTCTAACACAGCCCAGCTATAGGTCTCCCATGCAAATTTCGTGTTCTGGAAGGCAAGAGAGTTAAACAGCATTGACAAGGGTTAACCCACAGCATTTAGCTTCAGAACCAGAAAATGGTCTTGGGTGCATTTCATTAACTGCAGAAAAGTGATCACAGCCTCTCCAAGCTTTACCTGCTATTATTCCTAGAGGAGTATTTTAAAAGTGGCAAATGCAATGATGAACAACACAAGAAATGCCTGATCAGCAGCACCTGACAAAAGTCACCTACGCATTGTGGCACACAAGCAGAAAATTAGAAACTTGTAGAGTTCATCTTGCCTTCTTCCTGTTTCTTCTGAGTAGGCAGACATTACATGTGAAGTACTAATTTCCAGAGCCTCATTTATTTTCTCACTTAAAAAAAAAAGTTTTATACATTTAGAATGTGTTCTTACAGTAAGGCTACTCTCTAAGAAAGGAGTAAGGCAGAAAAGCTAAGAGAATGTACTTTAGAGTGCTGATCATTTGGCAGTAGATATTTCAAAGGGAAGTTATTTAGAAATCATTCTTCTTCTACTTACTAGTCATTACCAAATTTGCTTCTGTAGATTAAGAATGTAATTACTAGTGGGTCTATAATGTTATGCTGGAGCTACAGCAACATTGGTAAATACACTTTCACAACAGATAACTGTGCAAAAACAACAAAACCCCCATATTTGACAACTGATACACAGCTATTCTGTGTTACCAATCTTGAAACAAATCTCTTGGACATTTCTTTACATTTTCAGTTAACTTGAAATGGTCTATTTAAAACAGTCCTTTTCATAATCTGATGTCTCTGATGCCTTTTGTTCTAATGTCAGAATGTGCAATATGTCCCACAGAAAATGCATTATGCAAACCCCATTTGCCACTGTTTAAGCATTCGTTATCCATTTCAGTAAGGAGAAGCAATTTCGTTTAACAGCCTTCTTGGGCACGGATCTAACTTTCCAGCCATGCCTAGCTCTGACCATTGAAAATTCCTGTGTTACATGTATCTTTCTGTAAATGAACGTTTCCTTGGAAAAGTGTTTTTGTTAATTTTCAAGAAAAAGTTTATCACATGCTTTGTTAAATACATATATATACACACTAGGCTGCACAGTATCATTTGACTTTTACAGAACAAGTTCGGAAAACCATGTGGCACATCCAAACAAGAATTACATACTCCTTTAAGTAGATGAAAAACAATCAAAACCAAGCGAGACGTTTCTATTTCTTTTTTCCAGGAGCGACAGGCACACACCGCACCGACACCGGCAGGTTCAAGAGCTGAGCACAAGCAGCTGCCTGATGAGCAGGCGACAGCAAGCAGACAGCTCCCCCGTGCCTGTAGGCAGTGTCCCGGAGAGCCGGTCCCCGGTGTGAGCCAGGCCACCTCCCGGGACGGAACCCCGGCCGGAAGCGTGGCCCCCGCCAGCCACCCCCACGGCTGCCGGGGGCGGAGGAAGCCCCCCACAGGCG
>JANPWX010000022.1:0-72674 GCA_024734555.1 Trochalopteron elliotii
TTTTTTTTTTCTTTTTTTTAAATTAGGACAAAATGTACCTTTAAAATAGAAAAGGTATTTCTTTATCTCTGAAAGTTCCTTTTAGAGCTATGGCTCAATATTTGCCTGAGACATTTGCATACCTGGAAGTGTCTCATATGTGATGATCTCTGCAAATAAAATGCGTTGTTGATTTAGTTTATTTTCCCAAAATGTGATACCATGGTTAAGGTTTGTATGCAGTATATCAGGAGAAAAATACAGAAGGGTTGAATTGAAATAGATTTTAATATTGCAAGGTATATTGCTCAAGTTAATGAAAGTCAGACATACATTTGGCTGCTGTTGCTAACTGAATAGTACAAGTAATAACAGAAGCATCTATTCAATTCCTGATGAATATGAGTAATTTCCATTATCTTAAAATGTGTGGGAGTTATTAATTAGAGGTGCAGTGATTGCCCAACACTTTTTCATTATTATATCTTGTTGTCAGTTGCTTATACATTTGCCAAAGTTTAATGCATCCAGCTGAAATTTTCTATTTTGAGTATCAACCTCCTGCTGACTTCATTTGTTTAATTTTATTTTTGTTTTGCAAGTTTATCAAGAATGGTGCATCTGTTTCCAAGAGCAAGGTTAGGAGAAAGTATGTTATTTTGTCTATGGTAATACAAATTCCCTCCAAAATTTCCCTGAGATGTTTTACCTCCATGCATGGAAGGAAAGCACAAAAATTTGGCCAAAGAAGTCAACAAAACACCAGAAATTTTCTTTTCAACACCTTTGGGAAATTATTCCCGACTTTGGACCATGTCTAAGCATTATTGTCTTTGCAGTGTGTACATGCTCAGTAGAGACTTGTTAAATTCTGACATCTAAAAATCCCATCTAGGCCAGACATGTTCCAGCTGAGAGCCATAGAAATCTTTCTGTGCTTGGTCTCCAAATAAAAGGGCTGTAGAGTTCCCCTTGGCACTTGTGAGACAAGGTCTTCTGTGTGTGCCTGTGCAGCAAAGGAAAAGAGAAGAGAATGTGGTACACTCATGGAGGAATAAAGAGAGAGTCAGTGGTTGTAAGAGTTGGAGATTTAAGAAGAAGAAGAGGGGGGATATAGGGGGGAGATAGGCAGGGAGAATGACAGGAGTGAGGGTAGAAGGAGACGTTGGCACTGAGGGGCAAATGTCAGGACATTAGACCCATGGTAGGTGATACCCATGGGGGCAGCAACGGAGGAAAGCAGGGCCATGTAGTGTTTGGGATGGCTGGGAGGAGAAGGGGAAGGATACAGTCCTGACCAAGACAAGATGATAACTTCCATCATTGAACAACTGCGTTCTCCTCCAGACCTTGAAATTACACTACCAGACATAAGGCACCATCTTCCTTTGCTATCAGCAAATGGCAAAGGGAAGATGTCTGTCAGCCCCAACACTCTGCATTGGCTGATCAGTATAAATAATAGGCTTTTTCCTGAGGGATAATGTTGTCAGTAAGATCCATGCAGCAGTAAGATCCATGCAGTACTCTGTTGCAGAAATTTAAAGCTATGGAGACAATGACACAGATGACTATAATTAAAGATGATATCGTAAAGCATTTTCATCATAAAGCAGTTGCAAGGACAACCTTAATTTTGATTTTTCTCGACTTTAAGCACTTTGTTTTGTAGCTTAAATGTTTTTATACCAAAAATTTTCCTCATGCTGTTCTTAATATATAATGCCCGATGTGTCCCACTTAACTAATTTTTGTTGTCTGGCCTTGGAAATCTGTACCCCTATGAGTAATGCTTGCACACATGAAAAAATCATCAGAATTAGCTGACACCACTTATCACCTCCTAGCTTACAGGAGTAAACAGATCCTAAAGTACTTGCCCATTTAATTCACTGAACATGCCAAAGTCAGTCCAGATGTGTGTAATTAATGAAAATGTCTTAAAACAGTATCTGCTACCTCTTGCCTGCTCCTACTTTATTGTTCAGATATGAATATATTTTAAATAAACATATATTCCAACAGTAAGTGAGCATCTGTCTATGTCAAGCCCTATCAAAGCTATCTGGGTTTTTTGCATTTCTGTTTCTCTCTCTGTTGGTGTTGCTTTTACCTTTTCAGGATGGAACTGGATCCAGAGCCAAAGGAATGAAATAAAGTTGTGTCCAGGTTGTGTATATTTCAGCATATTTATTCCAATTTCAGGATATGCATCCTGTGAGCATCAGAACAAATTAGTCTACAGTACAAGGAGAGACTGTGGTCTGGCTGTTTTCAAGAGAAAATGCAGCTGGACTTTTCATGCTAGAGAAAAAGCTTCATTTTCCTGCAGCAAGCTTTTATGTTTTGAGTCTAATTGCAAGCTCCTCAGGTATGTAGAAAAAGCTGCTTATTAGGGGTGGAATGAAATAATGACCAGTGTCCCTCAGAGCTTGTAGAACAGTCCCCAAGGGAAGTCTGGTACCTGGGTGAGAAGAACCACCACCTACTGCCATGAGATGGTGTGGTGTGAGGCTTCCCCTGGCTGAATCCCTCATTTCGGGGTTCTTAAATCAAAGGGTAGTTAGTACACACATTCTTGATATTGACCAGATTTCTAGGATAGTAAAATGGCAATTATGCAGGGCTGCAAGCAAAGAATAGATTCTGAATGAGAGAAAATGAGTTCAAAGCATGTGATTAAATAGTGGTTGGCTTAAGGTCTCAATTCTCATCTCCCGCTATGTGAAGCAGGAGTACCTCATTTGTAGTCAGTGAAGCTACAGAGATGTAAAACAGCATTGGAGGAGAATTGGGCCATTGTTCTTTGCAAAACTCACTGATAAGACATTAATTACTAAAGAGAAAATGCCATCAAAGTATGTGAAATGCTTTGCAGAATTCAGGAGACAAACTCATTAAATGCTATGTCATACAAGGAATTAGTTCCAAATTTGTGAATGTGGAGAAGGCAAATGCTGCACTACAGATGAAATGAAAGATTGTCTTGAAAGTCTTCTTCAGAAGACCACTTGCTTTTGGAGCGGGAGCCAACCCCACACATTACATCCAGAGATGTGAAACAATTCCAGATAAAATAAATCACCCTGAACCTTGGTCCATCTCCCATACTGAATGCCAGCCAACTGCAGTTGTTTAAGGTTTGTAGAAGTTCATTGGACTCTGTTTCCTGCCCAGCCTATCTCCCCTTCCTCCCCTCCACTCATAGCTCTCATCTTAGGTCAAGCAAATCTTGGAAGCAGAAAAATTAAACACCAGTCAGACAGCACCATGTGCGGTCTCTCTAACTTAACACCCAGTTAAGGCACAAGAAATCTCTGGGGAAAATCCCACCTCCAGTGATGTGATAAAATCTATGGTAAAATTCTCATTTGATCTCTCCAAGGGCAGGATTTTATGCTCATCCTCAGGATAATTCCCAGATCATTTTTCAGACCCTAATTGCTGACATAGGGTGACCACAGATTTGGAGATTTTGATGTCTTTTTGAACAAAAGCCCTGAGCAGTTAACCCTCAGTTAAATCTGCCATGGAGGAGACGGAGCGTATTAGTATACAAGACAGAGCAGCAGAGGAGTTACAAAAATGTCCATGTCACAGGAGACAGTGCTGTGAGCCTCAGCCACCACATGTGCTGTGTCCTGCAAGCAGACCCTGGATTGAACTCCTGAGGTTCTCAGTCCAACATGGTGGTTGTCTTGAAGGCACATTTTTCCCCCAGGCTATTTGTTCCAGGCAGGGGCAAAAGCCCTATGGCAAGATGCTGGGGGTGAGGCTTCTCGGGGCTGTTCGCTCACAAGAAGATGTACTTTCACATGAGACAGGGGCAAGGTGCAGATGCCATGTTGATATGTCCCTAATACATGACTTGTGTGCAAATCTGTTGTGGGATCTGAAGGGGTGACTACATTCCTGTCATGAGATCTGTGTGGAGGACAGAGGCCTTTGAATGTCCTTTACATCCCAGCTCTTTCTTGTCACCGTTGTTCAAATCTAGTCCCTCAAAGCAGGAGAAGGTTCACACTATGCCACTGGCGTCATTATATACTGATCACACTTTGGGACTGGTGGCAGGAGCACAAAAGGATTATTCACGGTCCCTTGGGCTGCCAAAGAGGCTGTCCACTGCAGAGCAGCAGGAGTGGTTCCCTGGCTCACGGGAGGATGTGTCTGCCAGAACAGCAGTGTCCTCAGCTGAGGGCCATGTCTGCCAGGACAGCAATGTCCTCAGCTGCAGGACTTGCCTTGTCATCGCCATCCAGTCCTGGGCACCTGCAGTTCAGTATTCTGGCTGACAAGAAGCATAACAGGTATATAGCCATGGTCAAAGTGGTTATGAGAACGCAGTTTCACTCCTCAAAACAGAGATAACTTGTGCATAGGCCAGAGACTGCTCCGATTGTCTCTCAGTAAATGGTGCTGCTGCCTCACAGACATAATTCACATCTTGAGTAGCACAGTGAAACTGTTGCCTTTCCCTTGCACTCTGGGATGGATGCTCTCCTGCTACCAAATAGTTCAGACTTCTACCCCATCTAATCTTTGAGTTTCCATGGTTTGGCTGCAGGTGATTTGGAGCATTGCAGCTGTCAATCCTGTGGTATAATTCTGGGCAATAGTGCAGATGCTCAAGGACATCAAGTCTGACCCAGTGGGTGTAACCACAGAGGCTCACAGGCAGAGTCCCTTGAGGGGCAAAGTCTTAGACACAATGCAGAGATTGACCTGAAGAGTGTCCAGCTGCACAGTTTGAGGAGGCTAGAGGTTTTGGTTGTCCTGTTGCGATGGTAGCAGTAGCTGTGAGCACTCTGGTGCCAGTCAGTGTTGCTCACTGAGGCAGCATGTGGCCAGGCTGGCTGACTGCAGGTGTTTGAGGCTGTGGCGGGAAGGGAAGTGTGTGCCACTGACTAGAGAGATGTACAGCATGAGGTCCTTCAATGAAGGTAGCCACTGTCTATGTGGAGTGTGGCTGATCTGGCCCCTGTTGTCTGTGATTTCCTGTGGCAGCCAAAACATGGATCAGGGTAGACCCCAGAGAAGATGTGAGCTGGAGAAATCATCTAGTGATTCTGGGAAGGACCAGAAGTTGACATGTATCAAAGGTCAGGAAAAGGCTTAGCTGCATATCCACAGTGGGCTTAATTTAACAAGTGGATGAATTGCAAGCACTGCCTGGAGCAGCCAATCATCACACTAACATGCAGCTCCAAGGCTAGCCAGAAGACTGTCGTTGTCCAACAGCAGGTCACAGATCGAGGAGATGTAGTAGAAAGAGTGTCTTTTTTTTGTGAGTGGTATATTTTGAATCCAAATCTATGTGGAACCTATTTTAATAGCAAATGTATACTAAATTGAGGAAAATCTTAGAGATACCATTTTTGTTCTTGCAAAGGTATCTTTTCCAAACAGGCCAAAAATGGATTAATTGTATAGAATAAAAAAGAATTTAAACAGCAAATGTCAAAGTCATGGCTGTCCTCCTGCAGTGTCTCATCACTGGGCATCAGCTTGCGGGAACTGTGTCCGTTCCAGTGTTTTGTTAAAACACTGCATTGGGAACAGCAATTAAACAGATTCTGATGATGGTTTTCAACACATGCCAGCTGGCTCCCAGCCAATGTCTAAGCAGAAACATTGTGGAAACTCATGGTCAATGATGACTTTGATCTTTGAAGGGCTTTGTAGTGGTGGAAGGAAATGGGAGGATAGGCGGGAGGGAGAAGGATGCAAGCACTAGGCAGAAAAAAGACTAATGTGCATTGGAGTGGGAATTATCACCTTGACAAAGGCAGTGTGTGCTTTCTTCTTTCCCCTCTTTCTTTACGTGGGGTAGTAGGCACAGTCATAAACTTTATGGTAAGGACTCGTGTTTGTTAATGACAACCCATACGAGCAGCAGAAGTCCCTTGAATATTCCCACATGTGTCATTGGGATTGCTCTGTGAGTGCCTTCCTCTGCATGCTGGCTTGCAGTGACAGCATGACACACTGATTTGCAGTGGACACTGCATAGTGTTGGGAATCCTTCAGGACAGGATGCAGAACAAAGATGAAGAAGAGCTCTTCTGCAGCCAAGAAAATCATAAACACACGTGCTATTCAAATTATCTGCTTGGACATTGCCTGAAATGCTACAGCAGCTCTTTAGGCACAAGGAAGATCATTCCTTCTGTCCCACAAGGTTCACTTCACAAGGTTTAAATGTTTCATGAATGAAGAACAGGGAAAATGGACAGCCACATCTGGGATGAACGAGCACAGAGGGATGTTTCTACAGTTCCAACCAGTTAGTTGAAATTTGGTATGACTTTCCCATGTTAACAGCAATAGGCACAAAGAAGGAGATTGATACTGTCCTTCTAATCCCTTAGAGACTTGCAAAGGTAGAGGATGTTGCTGATTTTCAGGTACAATGCCAGCTGTGACTTGGTCAGAAATGAGCCCATTCCCAGCCTGTGCTGGAGGGCTCTGAATACTGGTGTGGTCTGTCTAAAGAAAACCTCACTTCTGAAATCACAGGTGTTTTCACTCTATTGTTCTTAGGAAATTCTTTACAGAAGTAGGATTTGTTTGACAGTACAAGATGCAGTGCTTCTGTAGAACCCCAGGAATGCTGGAAAAACTTGCAAATATCTTCACATTGGAAAAGAAAAAAACCTATTTGCCTTCCAAATTCTTCACTAATGTTAGATGGTGACACTTATGATTTTTCTTTCTTTCTTGTTTGCTGTAGTGAACAATGTTTTAAATTCATTAAATCCCAGCTCTGGAAGGACACATTTAGCAGTCACAGGGTTTTGGTGCAACTCCTAAGAATTTCAAAGAATAAAGTCCTTAATGAGTCCTCTAGTGCTTTTGCACGCACAAAAAATGCTGTCAGTGAGAATAACCTTTATTTTAGTTCAAGGGCTCTAGCAGATAACTGAGTTAAGTAACTAACCTTGCATCAGTTGAGCTGCTGAAGACGTCAATAGTCATTTATGTGCACTCCTCACCTGGTTTAATTGCAAGATGAGGTGACTGAGCATGAACTCTGGTGGGAGCATATTAAACTAAAGCATTTCCTCCAGAACTGAATGGCAGTAGTTCAGTTTTGTATCTGAGTCATAAAAAAAAAATAAACTGGAAAAGATAACCGTGTTGTTTATAGGATAGTGTCTGGCCCCACTGTGAGGAGACCTTGAACTGGAATGAAAGTACAAGCAATCTGAGAATCATTCTTGCCTTTTGTATCAACCAGGTCCTCTGTGCAGACATATTTAATTGACTTAAAAATTACTAATAGCAAAGGAATTTATGTAAGCCAGTTATAAAACAATTTAAGTGTGCAAGATGTATCTCATCCTCTTAATTAAAAACCTATTAATTAATGTATCTTTTGTGTTTATACAATATATATTGCAAACTTCTTCATGTAGCATACCTTGAACTCTGACTGCAAAAGTAACCATGGCATTGAATGCCCCAGCAATATGCAGGAGTAGAAATGCCATGCCTAGAAAAAATATCCTGGCAATTACATCCACCATGGACTCTTAGGTGAGATATTTTTCTGTGTGCTTTTCCAATGTGCCTCACATAACCTGAGCATCCTTGCTTTCTGAATTTGTTTGTATGCTGAAGCAGGCTTGCAGAGATGTGAAAAAGGAGGGCATCAGGAACTCAGAGGTGCTTCCTCAACAAATGGAGCATGTACCCACTTGGTCTCCCTGTTGGCTTGTGGGAAAGAGACGTGTAATTATAGCAGAGCTAACTAAAATGTTCCGCCTCTTGGTCATTATTTCAGTGCTATGACAAAATGCTTGTTTAAAAAAATGGGAATAAAGAACAGCTCTAACTGCTGCAGTCGTAAGGACTGAGGCAGGTCAGCAGCCACTGCTGGAGAAGGAGCCTCTTCCTGCAGGGCTCCCAGCTCCTCTCAGTCCCAGGTCAGCAGCCATGGGTGCTGCCACACCTCTGACACAGTACCAAACCCCTGAAATTTGCCCACCTCACAGGGAGCCAGGAGTCAGGCCTGCAGCACAACCAAAGAAGTAGCTCTTTTCAGAGGATGCCTGGAGCTGTAGGGCTGCACTGCAGCTGGAGTCCTGACCACCTGCATTTTAAACTGGATTTTTCCCAGGTGGGCAAACATTTATCCATCCATGGCTGATTTTCTACAGCAAGGTGTGGTTTTGCTAAGTGAAGATTGTAAGGCAGAGAATCTTGTTTGGAAGCAAGGCCTTGTTTTTACTGCAAGTGCAAAAGGGAAACAAGGCCAAGATAATAATGTTCTACACCTGCCAGTGAAGCCACTTTCACACCAGCCAGCCCTGGGGATGCATGGCAGGAGGGGCTTGTGCCTGTGGGGAGGTACAGGCACAGTTGTGCTGTCCACATGCAGCTGAGGCCATGTGTCACTGTGGGAACATGTCCATGGCACAGGCAGGGCAGTGGCAGCCACACATGTCTTGTTGTGAGGCCTCAGCACCAGACTGAGCTCTGACCTCAGGCCTCTGCCAGGACCACCTACCATGAGGCTGAGCCTTCAGGTAGCTCAGCTGCAGGTGGAAGGAGAAGGAGGGGGAACACTTCTCCACTGCACAGGAAGAAACAGGGACAGCTCACTCAAGGCTGAGAGGCTGTCATGTAGCAGGAGCAATGTGTCTACAGCTTTGTGTTTTGTTGGAAGTCGCAATATGAATGGCTAAGAAGTCACATCTGCATCCCAGTGGAGAGCTAGACAAAGCCCAACAAGAGTAGCATTTCTTGATGAGCCTTCCTTCCTTCCTTAGTTAAGTATTGTTCTCCAAAATATTTGATGAAACTGGAGTCACTGTTTTCCTTGGTAAACCAGGTTGCTGCTACCCTTATTCTTCTGGACTGCTGCTCTGTCCATGTGAGAGGTGAAGGGGGATTCCTAAGAGATCTTTAGTCACAGTTTAAACAGACCTTGCTTTTCCAGCAGAGTGTGATGGCTCACAAAAAGTTACTCCTCCCATAATGAGCCCCTGGGGATCCAGTTGTGTATTTTTTCAAGATCTGTGATGCACATATGTATCTATATGGCATCCTCCCAAATCCTTTCAAAGATAAAATGCGAGATGAACATCTGGTTTGCACTATTGCAGTCCTTATTAAACACTAATTTCTTCTTCAGAAAAGCACCATCTGCCACAGCTCAAGCCCTTGTTTTCTAACATGGATTTTTCTTCAGAAGTACACAATGAAATAAATCTTCACCAGTTATGGTCCCCAGAAATTTCCTGAGATGAAAAAGCACAGTGACAGTAGTAAACTCCAAGAGTTGATTTGTTTGAAAAATCCTACATTATTCTTTAACTTGGTACTTGGTATTCTTTAACTTCTGGTCTGGACCTGCTCTTTGTAGATTATTAGAAAGATATACCAAGTAGTGAGAATGCAAGAGATGAGGAGTGTGCCTTTTTAATGTAAATCTGAAATTAATCCCAAATTCGCTGCTGATAAAAGAAACAGTATTAGAAAGGATACTAGTTCCACTTCACATTATGAAGAGTACCTTTAATTGTTTTGATAAATCCCTTGCTGAAGGATTTGATACTTTTTCAGCAGTTTAGAGCACTGCATCTTCAAGCCTTAATAGTCAAGGTGCAGATTTAGCAAAATCTCTCTTATTTCTCACAAAATTTCTGGAAAAGAGAGACAGCTTGTTATAGATTTTAGAAAGTTAATTTTCATGCCAGTTCAGTTTGTCTTTATGACCACTGTTCTTCAGCCCAGCAGTACCAAAAACAGGAGAGGAAAACCCCTCTGAGCCATCCATCATCTGCTGCCTTGTTCAGAGGGAATAGGATTCCCTTCATTTCCTGTGGTTCTGAGTCTCTCAAGTCTTTTATACACTATTGGAAGATTCACCTCACTCTGCTCAGGAGCTTGAGTGTCTAAAAGGATTATAGTCTCCTGGGCTCTTAGGCCCTTATTCTTGCCCATTACTAAAGCAAATCTAAATAAATGCTATTAAGAGGGTAAATTCAATTTGCTGTCTCTTGGTGTTCTGGTAACTCACCAGTGAGAAGCTATGTGCACATCACTGTGCCCACGGAGCTCCATATCATCAGCACTCTCAGAGGGCTTTGTGAAGTGCTGAGCTGGTGGTGTTGTGGTGCTGGGCAGCAATGGGGCGTGACTCCAACCCCTGCAGGCAGCCCTGCCTGGAGAAGATGGAGCTGAATGAGCACAATTAGCTTGATTTCAACCCTGCTCAGGTACTGACAGCTGAAGAGATTTGCATAGAAAGAACTACTGCCAGGATCAATGTTGGATTTAGATAGGAAAAGATGAAGACTAAGGTAGACTCAGTCCCTCCACTTGTAGATGGCTGAGGAGCTGACTTGATGAGGCCAGGCAAGCCCCTGTAGGGAGTTTTTCTTCAAAAATGGTGCTATGGGTCCTCTCTCTCTGAAGAGACCCCCAAACCTGCTGGATGGCTGGTGTCAATGGCAGGCCAGGGTGTGGCTGGACTCCACAAATGCCTCACAATGATGCTTTTCCTTGTGTCAACATCCAAGAGCAGCTTCCTGCACCCCCAGCTCTCTGTGATGGCAACATGCATCTTGTGTTTGCAAACTCTTGCTGCATTTTGATGCCTCTGTAATTCACAGGTGTTGCATGGTCCATGGTGCAGCACAATATGAGCACAGCCATGGAGACTGGGCCTCCTGCTCTTCTCTGCAGCCTGCTCTGCTGAGCTACCTGCCCTGCCTGCACTCCTCTCCCAGGAGTGTACTGGAGTTTATGGTCACAGCAGCAACAAAAAGGAATTAAGAAAAGTAACCTCATCATGATACAGCTTCATGGTGAAACAGTTAAAGGGGATTCTACATACTACAAAAGCCACATTTTTCTAGTCTGGACCTGCTCTTTGTAGATTATTAGAAAGATATACCAAGTAGTGAGAATGCAGGAGATGAGGAGTGCCTTTTTAATGTAAATCTGAAATTAATCCCAAATTTGCTGCTGATAAAAGTGCTTCAAGAAAAACCCTTGGGAGGTATAAATTAAGTGTAGGGATTTTCATCAGTTATGACCTGTTGGGTGGAGGTTCACATCTGTATCAGCTTGACAGTAAATTTTACAAAAGTGAGGGATTAACAGGTAGAAACTGATTATGAAGAGTGGGCAAGCATCATGTGGAGTCAGAAATGCCTGCTCACACCATGGTGAACATGAGGAAGGCACGAATCCTGGCATGCTGACTTAAAGGAAACTACGTTTTCCTGCAGATCTGTATCTGATCCAAAATCTGTACACCTGAGGGGAGGGAAAGGTTCAGCCTCCCACTGAAAATTGACACCAGCAAAAAGGGTTCAAGGGAGACCCAGGCATGGCCACAGCTATCTTGTGGAAGAATAACCTTTTCTTAGAGGTTTCTGGATTTCAGTGTTGATCCAGCTCATAGTCCTCACTTGCCCTCTGGTACCAGAACCGGACCCTGAGGTAAGGTTCAAGAGAGCAGCTGAACCACTGCACCTCTCCTGTTGGGACACTCCTCTGCCTATGGCGCTGCCCCTTCAGATACCACACCAGTGCAGAGCAATTTCAGAAGCCCTGTAATTATCTCAGCAGGAAATGGGGCCAAAGTCACAGTGGTTTCAGTGCATTGGTGTCTTCTCTAGCTGTGCCTATTGCATAAAAATCCTCCTGTTGTTCCTCCAGTGATACATCTTTGCCAAAGAGCTGGGGGTCTCAGTATACCTGCTACTTAATCTGAAACACAGTCAAGTGGGAAAATTTGATTCAGAATCACAGGAAATCCTGTTCTTGAGGGTGGCACTGGCAGAGCAGCCCCAGGCTGTCAGGCTGCTGCTGTGCCCATCACCCACTCGTGTTCTTTGGAGGAAGGGAGGTCAGAGGCAGGTCTCCTCTGTGTCACCCTCCAGGTCAAGGATCATCACAAGTAATCCTGTGGAATTACTTAAAAAACAGAAGAGTGAATGTGTAACGTCAGCAATGTCACCAAAATTCCTTTTGACCATTAAACAAAATGAAAGACCCATCCAGAGCCACTGGAGTTGCTGTGCCCAAGAATTACCTGTGCAACATTGGTTGCTACCAGCTGATGGATATCCACTGAAGTTTTATGTTCCCCAAGTGTGAAAAATCCAATACAAACTCAAATTCCTCGGGACTTACTTCACAGCAATTTTAATTTTAAATAGCTCTTGCACACAGGCAAGACTTTGAATGAGAAGCATATGTCCAGATCCAATACCTATTGTCAAGTGCGTGCATAGGATGATGAGACACAAAGCAACAAACTCTAAATGTGCAACCTGAGTTGGTTGTGTGAGCCACTTCCATGCACTGAGCTGAGAGTTTACAGGAACTTACTGCACTGAATAATTCCAGCAGGGTACAAGGAGTTTCATCCCATTGCCTGAGGGAGGTTTGATTACTCTGTACTGCATGTTGCTATCCTCAATCAAAACGTTTCACTATGTTCAGTTCACCGAATGGGAACATCTGGCAATTTACAGCAGAACATCTCGTAGCATTTAATGCCCGAGTATCTCTTTCCTACAACCTATTTTCATTTTACTGAACAGAGTCCCAATTTCCTGAATTTTTAAACAGTCTTGCTAACATAATCAAATTACCCTGATTCCTCAGCAACGGTTTCTAAAAGTCATAAAAGCGCTGTTCTGGCTTTGCAGTGAATCCCTATTACATGTAGAAGATTTTGTAAACACTTTAAATAGAATGCTTTTAATTCAATCAGACGAGTAAACAGTGTTTGGTTTTGACTATTCGATGTATTTGAGCCACAAGCATTTTTTCAAGTGAGTGGCTATGGGAGTTTGTAATGCAACACAAAGCAAACACTGAGAATATAAAATCACACTTGTTCAAACAGGATTAGAGAGTTTATTCTAGCAGAGTTTCCAAGGATTTCAAAGAGAAAATAGCTTTTTTTTTTTTTTTTTGCTTAGAGAGGTGGAAAATATGTGATGCCTGGTCAGTGACTGTACTTGGTAGAATCCCAGCAATACTGTGCAGTGGTTCTTGCTGGGTAGCAGGGCAGGGATGCCATTCATATTTTACAGTCTCCCATCCCTTTGCATCTCTCTCCAGTTCTGCCTTTGCTCAGCAATTGCTTTCATTGTATTTCATTTACATGAACTGGAAGCCGTAAAATTACTAAAGCCCTGTTTCTGGCCTGCATGCAGCAGCTGCTGGAAATAGGAACTGCTCCATGTGTCTTCATGTGTGCTTTTTGCAGGCCCTGCATAAGACATGGTGGTAAGAAAGAGAGGAGTTTTCTTGGCCTGGGGTGTGGGTACAGTGCCTCAGCCCTTGCTTGGACAATAGCTCTTGCTCTCCTGCCCACACCACTGTACTTCTCCCTGCATCCCTCCTCTCTTGCCATCCCTCCCTGTGCCTCCTGCAAAGGTCTCCAGGTCCCTTTTGCCAGCATTTCCCAGTAGAACATCCTACACAGCAGTGGAAACATCCAAAAGCATGGAGTGAGCATCATCCCTCCTCCACTTCCAGCCGTGTTGGACCACAAGGTGTCTGGCCATCCCCTCTCCCACAGCCTTCCTCCCCAAGACACCAGCACATCAGGGTGATACCAGAGCTTCATAGGAAATGACTGCAAAAACCTTGCCCCATTCAAAATATTAGGCAGCACAGAGAGGTCTCTGCAGACTCCCCTAGAAGTATTTCCTAGGTACTGCATTCCAGTTTTTCGAGATAGTAAAGTATCTGTTGTGGGGGTATGTGATTCCTTTGTCCTGCATGGTGGTTACCAGGTCAGCTTGTGACCCCCCACCCATTTCTTCAGAGGTGCTTGTTATTTGTAAGCAGGCACGGAATTGCTTGAACATATGATTTGTAGAGTATGGGTTGTGCACAAACACAACCACATAATTTTGTTTGTTTGTTTGTTTGTTTGTTTGTTTTTGTTTTGTTTGGTGTTTTTGTGTTGGTTTTGTTTTGTTTTGTTTCAGCCACTCACTATTCTTGTTTTATGCAATCGGCAATTTAAGTGACGCAGTGTCATTTCTGATCCTGGATTAGATGGCTGAAGTATTTTAAAAAGAAGAGGCGAGAACAGCAGACAGGAAACAATGCCATTCTGCTGCAAAGACACATTTCTCCTACAGCTCATCATCAACTTCCATGGAATCTTTGTAGGCATGAACAGTGGTTCAAATACTGTCAAAATGTCAGTAAAAAAAATTCACTGTACCCCAGGTATTAAAAAAAAATATTGAAAATGTAGAGTTCTTTTACCAACTGACCTCATATGTCTGCATACACACCCATATTTGTACAGGGACACGTGTAGATGCAAAGCCAGAAAAAAAAAATAACCTTGTGCAAATACCATATGTACAAACAGTTTCTAGGCATTTACTGTAAAAATATACAATTTTGCAATCCCTCTGCAAAGTTTGAGGAAGTGTTTAATGTTACTCATTATTGTGCAGAATCTCTAAATGCTGCCTTGATTTAGTACGCTGTGAGCAGTCCAAAATCCTTGTCAAAAAAGGTTAGAGAGCTGAATTTTTATTGTCAATTTCCTCAAAGTTGATGTTCAGAATTAAATAATATTTAGCCACTGCAGTGGTACCTAATTATTTCTGGTTTTGTCCAGGACACTGAAGTGCTCTAGAGGGCTTGGGTAATATGAGTGAAAATTTATGAGTCATTACTGTTAACAGAACCTTTGATATAAGTTTAAAGCAGCTATTCCAGCATGGGTATTTCCAAAAAAGGGTGATAGTCATCCCAGACATTTTGGGACTGGGCAGCACTGCCCTGTGCTGTGTCCCTCTCACTGCTCCACAACTTTTCATGCTGAGGGCTGAGCAGCTCCAGTGTCCCAGGCTTTCGAGGCTGTGGAAAAGCAAAGCTTGGAAGTGCACCCTTCCCTCAAGTCCTCCCTACATCAGCAGATTCCAGAGTTAACAAAAACTGCAGTTTAGAGTTCCTTTTCACCTCGTTGATGATCTAATGCTCACTTCCATTTGACCAAAGTAGGAAGAATGGCATTAAAATAGGGAAAGTGAATGCCTTCAGTGGAATATTTAGATTCTGAAGAGTTATCAAATATATTTGTCACATGGGTGGGAGAATTTCCTCATAGAGCTTGCAAGATGATATTGCAAAAAGACTACTTATAAGGGTAATATTAGGCAATAGTCATATTTTTAGCAACATTTTAAGTAATTCAGCATCTGGAAATAAGGAGAGAGAATCACTCCCAAGTGATTCACACTGTAGAATCTGCTTTGTAGGCCAGAGTTTGGGATGCTCTCTGCTATCAGTAGTTATTTCTGCAACAGTGTGATACCATGAATCATTCAGCACCAGTGTTTAGTGCTTTCTCAACAGTCTGTACCCATGTCAGATCTTTCTCAGAACCCAACCACAATGGCAAAGCTTGCACAGTAAGGACTTCAGATACGAGACTGTCTCAACCTAGAAAATAACCTTGTCCACAGAACTAATGGTGAAGAATTCCTCAACATTTTTCTCAGCTGTGTGGCATTTCTTTGACAGTGAAGGGACAGGACAAAGTCTATGGCCCTAAACAGGTAATGGAGTGAGTTAAACGGTAGCAGTTTTCCTGCTGGAAGACCTCTTGCAGTTTTTCAATCCCTCTTTCTTGGTTATTTTTATTTAGACAAGTGAAATATAAATTAACTAAAGAATTACTGAGCATTTTGGAAAAAAAAATCAAAATTTTACAACCAGCTGATATAGTTGGCTGTTTACAAAATGCTGAAGCAATGAGATTCTCATTGCATTTGTTAAGAAAGGGAGGGCTAGGGTATTTAAATAATTTATTTTTCCCTGACTGAACCCATGCTCACAGCACCACGTTACACACCTTGCATCCAGGTATTGATTTTTTTGTTTGTTTGTTTTGTTTTGTTTTGTTTTGTTTTTTGGGGTTTTTTTTTGTTTGGTTTTTTTTTTCCCCCTAGATGAAAGCCGTGGTAGGATAGGATTGTACCATATCAAGATCACATAAAATAAATTAAACCCTCCTCTTGCACAGCTGGATGCTACAGCATCCATGGAGCCCACCGCCGGGATCTCCAGTCAAGGCCAGCAATTCACTGACACAACAAATCAGAGAGGGACACTGGCACCTAGTTAGGAACAATAAGAAATTTTCAAGTCCTGCCTTTTATAATTTTATCTCATCACCTTGTCATGGAGGCAGCATTTTATTGGTAAGCTTTGGAAGTCGGTAAATAACAGTGTAGAAAAGTGGTGCGAATTAGGTGCTCATAATTGTGAGCAGGCTGAGATTTTAAATACCTCTGCAGATGGTAGAAGCAGGAGATGGGCACTGGAATGTATACTTTTTAAAAAATTTATTTTGGTTTGTGTTTGGGTTGTTTTTTGTTTAAACTGCTGCAGGTTGTGTGGTTCATTTGCAATTAAAATACCAAAGACCAAGCAGCCACAGGAACACAGTCATTTCCGATTGTGGCAGTGAAAGACAAGAATGTTGAAATTTCAGTAAATGTTATTCACAGTGTCTTACTTATCAAAAGAACCATGCTATTTAGAGGTAACTAATGGATAAAATATGAACAAAGATTAAACTACAAAGGCTAAAAAGGATTATTTAGAGCATTGCCATTATGCAAAGTCCTGACATTAATATTTAGACACTCATGAACACTTACATAACTGCAGCTTATTTTTAATGGTCTTCTATCTTGCTTTGACAACAGGCTGACAAAATGTAATTTAGGACTATAAGCTGTGAGCCCCACATGGAGTAGAAAAGCCTGTAATTCACATCATGCCCAGGCTTTTAAGACTTAAGAGACTATAGCAATTGTATGGCAGAGTGCAGCTTGCAGGGCAATATCCATTTACATGCCATTCGAGCACCTCAGGCTACACGAACCGCTGCAGAGTGCATCATTAAAAAAATAGGATGAAAAGAGGCCGGTTTAGTTACAAGTGAGCTGACATGAAGGCAAATTAATTCATAAGGTAAGAGAAAGAAAGAAGTCCTGGTTTTGTCAGTGTGGCCACATACCCACTAACTCGGGCACATCTGTGACTTCACTTTGTGTTGTTTCCAGATTTTCTGTCCTTCCCTTGGTATAAAACTGCAGGAAGGGGGTTAAGCATCAGATCAGTGTTTCCAAGGCAAATAGAAAGTCAAGCAGAGCCAATGTTTTAAAAACCCCATAGTTTGTGTGTACTAGGAAATCAAGGTTATTAGTTAACATTTGTTTTTTCCTCATCCAGCCTGAAGTTAATAATTATTAAGCCTGTTTTGAGAAAGGCAGGGCCCGGGCTTGACCCCTGCTAAGCATGGATGTCACCAGTAATTAGCCAGGGCTGCCCCTGATGCGTTCCCTGGGAACTGGGTGTGGGTGACAGGCTGTGGAGGTGCTGCTGCAGCACCTGAGTGGCTGATCTGCCCCTGGTTTATGTTGCTGCAGCTGTTTTCCACTTGGATTAATCTGTTTGTGGTTCCCTGAAAAAGACCCTCAAACCCCCCGTGCGTGATTGTGCTCTGGAGTTTGAAGGTGAAGCACTGTTCCTGCTGTCCACACTCAGGTGCAAGGAGTCAGGCAAACAGGACTGAGGATACTGAGGCCAGGAGGTTGCTGCAAAGAGATGAGCCACAGTCACCCTGGGGTGAGGGGTGATGATGCCTTGGAATGGCTGCCTAGAACAGAGGCTAGACAGTTAGTGAATAAAGTAGATATTTATTAAAGATACACCTAGGCAGTGCAAAAACCTCACAGAGACTACACCCGAGGTGGACAACAATCACGAGTTTTTCAGACAGATATGTTTGGTCTATTTGCATATCAGGGGTTAATTGTCCAATTTCAGCTTCAGGTAATGAAGTCATATTTCCCCAGTTTGCTCCTCCCCAATTCACTTTTGTTTATACTTTTCAGGGCCTGAGGCTGTGAGAGTGACCTTGGTTCTCAGGCCTGGAAGGATTGTTTTGTCTGACCAAAACGTGAAGAGAGCTTACTAACACTCTATATGGAGTTCAGAGTTATACTCTAATGCATTACAGGATCTGAAAAATATAAAAGCTAAAAACTTAAGGCATCATTGATGCTGCTGCTGTGCTGGGGATGTCCAAGGGTGGCTGGTGGGGTGGCTTCCTCTCAGTTAGTCCTCTCAGGAGCCAGTGGCCTCTGAGGAGTTGAGTAGGAGTCCCATCTCTTTGCTTGTCATAGTATTTCCTGTTTGCCTCCAGTTTTATGGCTGCATGATTTTGCCTTGAATTCATATGCATAAAAATAAGTGTTTATATTCCCACTCCAACAAAGGTGGGCTTTAGTCAGGGATTGCAAGCAGGAGAGAGTGAGTATAAAAGTCAGATGAAGACAGAAGATCACACTTAAATGCACAGTCAGCATATCTGTCATCAGTCAAGGTCTGTTGCTGCACTACATTTCCAACCTACTTCTCAACTAAACTGCCAGTGGAGACTCATAATGGCATGTTGGTCTGGGTCTTGGACACTCTGGAAGAGAGCTCAGACATTGTTTCTCTCCTTCTCCTCCCAGGGCTCTTCAGGGGACTGAGCAAAGCTCTGGTTCAGTGCTAGGCTCTCCTTGGCCAAGCCCTGGAGCCTGGGCTGCAGATCACCACCAGTGGCCACACTTTCCACTCCTCATCCTCTTTTACAGGTAATGAGCTCTCAGGTGGGCTGTTTGCTTTATGTCGGCTTTGCAATTACTGGTTTAATCAATGCCTTAATCCACTGTGGCTGGCTACAGATGGAGGGAAGTAACAGGCAAGATTATTAGCCCTCTGTGTGACCTCCAGGCCTGCCTACCTAGTGCTTTCCAGACCAGCATAAGTGTCCTGAATCTGGCTGAGACCTGGCTCTTCCTTTTGTTGATGGAGCCTTTCTTAGGAGAGCAGCCCTCTAGAAGGTGCTTTGTGGCCTCACAGCTTTACCAAATCACTGAGATGGCGTAGTCCATCTCCATAGGTAAAAGAGGCCTGATAACAGTGGTGACATGCTAAAGAGGTGTTGGCCTCAGTGTCCATGCAGACTGTGGGAGGATTTGGGACAATCTTGGTGGATTAGTCTGGGAGAAGGATGGGTACCCATGCTTTCTGCTGAGGCTGCTGGCAAACACCCTTATCCTGAAGATACACTTGAGATTTCCACAGGATTGTATCACTTGGGTAATCCTGCACCTTGTTTAAGGACCATTTGGGCAGTCAGCCCAAGGGTGTGATCTTGAAATATAGTGTGATCATAAAACTACCTCCCTCAGCTTCTGCAGTCAGCAGGTAACATGGGCTTCTCCTGAAGGACTGACCCTCCCATATCAAACACTGCTGCTGCAGAGAAGACAGTGGTTGATGGCTCTTTGTGGCGTTAATGCCAAGTGTGGCGGTGCATCTTCATGAGTCTCAACATGCCACTATGTTAGTGTCAAAAAATGACTATGAGAAAAAGTCACTTTGGATCTGACAGTTGTAATTTCTTTCTTCACTCCTTGCTATAAAGATAAACCCTTCCTCTCCCATCTTTTTCTGTCCATCTTTACTGAGAGGACTTGTGTCTTGAAGACATTTGTAATAGGGAGCTGGAAGCCTCCTGTTTGATGTGGGACAGGCAAAGGAAATCACTCAGTGCAGAATTAACTTGACAGAGGACAGGCTGACCTGGTCCTGCAGGTGGAGCAGGCCCTGTTATGGCTCTGTCAGTAAAGAGGCATCAGGCAGAAAATCTGAGAAGCCTGAACTGGGGTTGCACACAGAAGCAGCACCAAATGGTATACAAGCTGGGAAAAGCTACATTGCCCTACATGGAGTCATAGGAAACAAAAGGGTCACTTCAGGTTCTCCACCCATTAAGGGCATTATGAAGAGCATGTCATAAGCCTGAAGGGTGTCTGCCATGTCCCTGCCCAGAGGGCTGCTGCTTTGGAGCAACAAAGAATGATGAAACGGGGTGAACAAACCATCAGCTGGAAAGAAGACTAACATTTTCTGCACAGAAAGTGGAGAAAGGGATTGAGGGTGCTTGCTAAGGCTGTATGAGGATGTCGACTTGGGTGTGCAAAGTTTCAGCTTCTCTAGGCTGCAGGAGGGGGAAGAACTGCTCCTGAGACAGACACTCTGCCTGAGAAAGCCCCAGAGACAGCCGTGGCTGCTGGTGCTCTTATGCCTGAGAACATGATGTGATGATTTGTGACATGACGTTACAGAACTGAGCTAATGAACTCCCTCCACAATGACACCAGGTAAACCTCACAGGTCATGAGACTGGGCAGCTGCTGCCTGTCCTTGGACCAGGAGCCTAAATCCCATCAGAAATACTGATTGTGGGAAGTAGGAGGCAAGAAACTTTTGAGCCTTCACTGACATCTTGGGCAAATATGGGAAATTATAAGGCTTTTTAATATGTGCTAGGATTTCTGTTGTGCTAATAATATGAGTGACCTTTTGGTTAGGCTGGGAAGGGCAAAAAAGAGGTTGGTGACAGCCCTACAAGAGGCCCACCAGATCCAGTCACTGTCTTGTGCAGCAGCTGATGTTAGGCCTTGTTGGGTGGTTCTGACTCAGACTCAGCAGAAGCACATCTGTGATAATTCTGTTGCTAAAAGAAGTTTCTAAGCAGCACATCTGTAATCTGCCTATATTTTTATGTGTGTAAAAACATAAGTGTATCACTCCAGTTCTGGACAACCTATGCAAAAGCCACAGGTAGAGTAGCTGTTAGCCCAAGCACTTCAGCAGAGTTGGAAAAGGAATGACGAGATGCTGGGGACTGCACTCATTTTGCCTGGGCTCTTAGGAAGCTGGTTGTTGGTGCCGTTTGTGAAGTTTATGTCAGTGACATATTCTCAACACAAGGTAGTCCATTAAATATCAGATCACAAATCAATGATGTGCAAATGCTGTGTGCCACAGAGAGACTTCTGCTCATTTCCTGTGTGAAACTGTTTCTTTATTTTCTTCAAAACCTGTAGACTAGAAATTCAGGCTTCTAAATTGAATGTAATTCATCCACCACAGCAGGATAGCCATCATATTCCCCACGAAACCATCTGCAGTAATAAAAATACAACATAAACCCCAGGCCTCACAGTGAAAAGTCCACTTCATTTTTAAACCTTCTTCTTTCCAATAGTGATAGACTTCACTTCCCTCTCGCTTACTGGTACTGAGCGGAGATGTGTCTGCCACACTAGTCTGACATTCTCTTTGGAATATGAAAAATATTTGCTACCAGTGATACATTGTTATTAAACTGCCAAAGAAGGACTCCTTTCATCATACGATAGTTGCTGCTTTCTTCCGTCAATCTGAGTTTTTAACTTCTCTGTTTATGATGGCCTGGGCACCAGAGGAAGGGAATTATTTTGGGATGCTGCAGAGTAAGATGTTTCAAGGGTGTTTGGCTGTAGGAGTGTTGATCTGCTGGAGGCCAAGGCCTATTGTGTGAGGTTCCACAAGATGAAGTGATGAGTCCTGCGCTTGTGTCACAACTACCCCAGGCAGTGCCACAGGTTGGGGGCAGAGTGGCTGGGAAGGGACCCGTTGGGAAGGACCTGCAGATGATGGCTGACAGTGGCTGGATGTGAGCCACTGTGTGCCCAGGTGGATAAGAAGGCCAATGGCATCCTGGCCTGTATCAGAAATAGTGTGGCCAGAAGGACCAGGGCAGTGATTGTCCCTCTGAGAATGCCACAACTTGAATTCAGTTCAGTGTCCAGTTTTGGGCCCCTCACTACAGAAAAGACTGGTGTCCAGAGAAGAGCAATGGAGCTGGTGAAGGGTCTGGAGAACAAGTCCTGTGAGGAGCAGCTGAGGGAGCTGGGCTGGTTTAGCCTGGAAAAAAGGAGGCTCAGAGGTGACCTTTTCACTCTCTACAACTGCCTGAAAGGAGTTTGTAGTGAGCAGAGGGACAGACTCCTCTTCCAAGTAATAATCTATATGACAAGAGGAAATGGCTTCAAATTGTGCCAGGGGATGTTTAGATTGGATATTAGAAAAACTTTCTTCACTAAAAGGGTTGTTCACTAACAGGGTGCTCAGGGAAGTGGTGGAGTCACCACATCTAGAGATATTTAAAAGGCATGTAGATGTGGCTTTTAGTTTAATGGTGCATTTGGTGGTGCCAGGTTAATGGTTGGACTTTATGATCTTAGAGGTCTTTTCCAACATAAACAATTCTATAACTATTTGTTTTAAACATTTCTTTCCTTGATCACTCCTCAGCTGCCAGACCACAGGGCAGTATGGAGCAAGGAAGCCCCATTGTAGGGCATGTTCCCACTGTGGTCTGCAGGGCAGCACAAGTAACCAGTGAGAGCCCTTGCTGTTCAAATGCCTGAAACTTCACTCCTTCCTAAGGTCCTGAACTCAGCTGGGGCATCCTCACACTACAAGCTTGAAGCTTACTGTGTCAATGAAAATTGAGTCTTTCTGGAGGAAGAAAAATCTTTTGTTTGGGTCCATGAACATCCTCTGAGTCCAGTTCATTAGGTTTCCAGTAGGCAATCTTGCCTTGGATTTCATCAGGGATTTATCTTGATATTCTCTGGGTCATTTCCTTGGCTTTACCTGCTGGCGTCAGGACTGTGGCTAGAGGCAAATTGATTCTCTGATGTCCCTGCAAATGAATTAAAAAATCATTTCAAATACAGTTGAGAAAGGTTTTTCAGGTTCCTGTGAACAGCGACCTTTCAATGCTAAATGATTCTGGCTCCAAATCTTTTCCTTGAAAATACCTTGAAAATAAACAGTCTAATAAAATCATTTAACTTGAGTAAGACGGAATGCATAATTGCTGTTCATAATAAATGAATAATCCAATGAAGGAAATTTTAGCATTAGCTCTGTTTTAATTTTCAAAATAGAAAATTATATCAAATAGGAAAATGGAATTGCTTTTCTAACACAGAAATTACAGGGATGGATTTCCCCCTCCTTTACATGGACCTGGAGTCCCTCTGGGTGAGTGTAGTATCTGTAAGGGGAGACCCTAACTTACAGGTTCAGGTGTAACCAAACCCAGGCCTGCTGCAGTCAGTAGCATGTGCCCTTCACTTTGGGATGTGCAGACTCTGAGTTTTAGATGCACATTTTCCTTTAAAGTCATTGCACACCAGTTAATTGTTTGTGTGTGTATGTGTGTGTATGTGGACCAGATGCACAGATTTGCGGACCCCAGAGGATTTCAATGCTTTCAAAGGATGTGATGTAAAATTCTGTACACTAAATTTATTTCTTCCCATGCAACTGTGTACAATCAGTTCTAATAGGAACTAGACACTTCCTGCATGTCTGTTTTTTAATGGAATCTGCTAAGTTTTACAAGGGCCATATTTAGCTGTACATCCTCTCAACTGTTAACTGTATTATCCTTTTAAGGAAGTCATTAGCTGCTCACTAAACACTATTCCTATAGTGGTTTTACAATGCATGCACACTGAAATGTGGTTCTCTGCAGGCTAAATAGCTCCGTAGTAAAAGAGTGCATATGTATGTGACTGGAATAAATGAGGAGAACCTCTAAAATGTATGGCACAATTAGCAAATGATTCCTTCCTCTCTGCCCTCCAACAGCTCCTAAGACAAACTTCATATACTTAAACAATTGCCTTTTTTTAAAAACATCTGATTCCAGGACTTTGCTCATGCCACCCAGACGTTATATTTTTTGCTACATTTTTTTTTCAACTTGAAGGAGAGAAATGATTTTCAGATCCTGACTGCTTCATCATTTGCAGCTAAAACTGTTTTCTTCTGTGTGCCGTTCTGGACTAGCTTCTACCTTTCATCTCACACCATTCTATTAGGCATTGCATGTACAAAGTGGAATAATCAACTTCCAGCCTAAAAGGCCAATTTTAATATAAAGGGGAAATAAAGTGAGGAAAATCATAAGTGAAATCTCCATGAAGAAATTCACTGCACTTCCTCTTTATGAAAACAAACTGGAGGCTGCCTCTGGCAAATACAAAATTTGTTTTAATGTAAGTGTACAAGAAAGACCTTACTCCTTGAACCTGCCACAGTCCTGCTCTGTGAAGTCTGCATGAAGTTTACATGGCGGTTACAAATCAGGAAGAGAGAGCACTGAAATAAATGGTCTCTACTTCCTATGGGATAATGGTATTGTACTCTGCCAAAGTGCAGGTTGGATTTTTGCTGTACCTCTTATTCCCTTGAATAATCAAAACCAAGAAACTAGAATCCACATTTCTTTCTTTACTTACCTGCATCCACTTCCTTTACAAAAGCAAAAAATAAAGACCCCACCAATTTTTACTTTCCAATATATATGTCTTTGTTCTAAGTTTTGTGGTTCTTCCTCCCTCTAACTGAGACTTGTGCAAGTATGTCAGCAAGTGCCTAAACAATTTTAAGCACTCCCACATCAGGAAAACTTCCCTTTCAACTCTGTGGGACTCTCTAGCCCCTGGAGACAGGTCAGTGGTAACAAGAACTGCCCATTGGCTTGCATAATCCACCTACTCTGCTGTTCACTTTTGTGGACTTCTCCCACAGCAGCGGTAGACAGCGGACAAAAATAAATGGCAGAAAAAATATTCTACCTTACATTTTTGAGAGTTTTGATGTTTGGACTCTTTCTTCCTGTCTGAGCCTGTCATGGGCAGGTCAAGGATTGATGGGGTCACAATCCCAGCGCAGAAGCAAAATGCTGAGGCATGGACACAAAAATAAGACCTGCTATCCCAGTTGGCTGGCAACATGTATTTGGAGAAGCGATGCGATGGCTGGGTACAATGAAACTGTGACAGGGTGTGTGCTCAGAACGGAGAAATAACAAGCCTTGGGCTCATCCTTGGATGCTGGTGGCATTGTGACCTCAGCGTGACTTCTGCTTTGACGCGCTCTAACCAGCCCAGGGGCCAGGAAAGTGGGAAGGAGCTGGTGAGTCTTCTCTTCAGTCTGGCAAAACCACACCTCACTCTCAGCCTCTGTGAAGCCAAGGGGCCACACCATGTCATTCTTCCCAAACGTGCAAATCCCAGGAGTCTGATAACTGGGAAAATCTAGAGTAAAACATGAAAAACTTGCTAGAGAGTTTTTCCTTCATCTGCATTTTTAGGAGGTGTGATCAAACTCTCATGGTTGTTAGCCTAACATTTGGCATCCATTAAAGAAAATATTTATTTTCATCATCCACATAAACAGGATCTTTCTTTTTTTCCCTCCCTTCTGAAAGAAAAAAAAATACTGGCTGATATGTTTTTAGGAAGCTAACAAGAGCAAGAGTGCATACAAAGCTGGATATGTCCACTTCCCACAAAGCTCTGGTGTGTTCTGGTGTTTGTAGAACTTGGTCCTTTATGAATGAAAACAAGAGAAATTAATTGAATTCAATATGACTTAAAACAAAGATTCCTGGAGAAACAATGTAAGAACAATGAAAAGAAAGTGTTTAAATTTTTACAGAAATTATGGGAAAATACTACTTTTCAAAAAGTCCCCAAGCTTCAAAAAAACCCTACTTTTCAAAAAAATCCCCAAGCCTCTTTTCAAAAAATAGTCAGAACTTAATTTTTCTAAAATTCTCCTACATTTTGTTTTGCTAGTTGGAGACTACATCTGTTGACAGAGCAAAGAAAATCTCAGGATGGCCATGTGTGCAGCAGACATGATTCCAGTCGCACAGCGGACTGTCATCTCCATGTTAGGCTTCCAGGGAGAACCCAAGGGCCTCATTCACAGCTTGGACCGCCCCCCAAACTGGGCTCTGCATAAATTCCCTGAGACACGCACAGCCAATTTACTTTTAAGAGCAGAAATACACAACAAGTCATTATTATTATTATTGTTGTTCAATAGGAAATGGATGCGGAGGGTACGGTTTTGATTAAGGAGCAGTTTACCTCTACTGCATGAAG
The DNA here is from genome assembly GCA_024734555.1 of Trochalopteron elliotii. NCBI lineage: Eukaryota > Metazoa > Chordata > Aves > Passeriformes > Leiothrichidae > Trochalopteron > Trochalopteron elliotii. The sequence goes on from JANPWX010000022.1 coordinate 25,854, forward strand.
GAATAAATGACTACACAGAGAGTGGATTAATGGGGAAAACAGTCTTTTTGATGGAGATCTTCAGTCTAAAAGCCAAAGTTTGTTGTTTAGGGTAAAGGCAGACCCCTGTGTTGCAGAGCTGGTGGAGAAACCACTGTGCACTGACTCTTGGCAGATGCCGAGAATGAAACCACCTTGCTTCTTGAGAATACTCATAACCAGAGCCCTCAGGCAACTGCAGGCTTGGTTACAAAAAAGGAAACAAACCACAACTTTTTTACAATGGAGGAAGGTCATGGACAGACTTTAGCAATTTTTGCTGGGACCTGCTAATCAATAGACTCATAAATGACCTAGACAGACAGGTGGGCAGCAAGATAGGGCATTTTCTGATGATAATAAGTATTGAGGGTAGCAAGGCACCCTGCATTTGCCAGGGCAGAGTTATAAAGTTCAACCTGATGCATCAAACACATGAGATATAAACTGAACATGCCTCATCTAGTGGCAATGCTGGTTGGTCTAGACTGCCAATGGTATGTCGTATGTATAACTACACTGTAAATAGATTTTTTTCAGTTTATCTTTTTAATTAAATTCATATCTATAAGCTGCAAAACCCAGATACTTCCTGTGGACTCAAAAGGGCTGTGCCGGATGGAATGACGTTCTTCAGCTTTGAATCAGATCTCGTGGCCAGTGAAAGAGTATGATTAAGAAAGGCTAAAACATCTGGAAAACAGCTGATGGTGATGTCCCCCCAGGGGACATCATCAAAATATCATGAAAGAATATTTTTGCTGCAGAAGCAAGGCCAGCGTTGCACACACAGAAGTAATTTTTCTTGGGAAAATAAAAAACTGTCTTCATCCAGAAGTTTTTTTCTTCTCTCTATTAAAATTCAGGGAAAAAAATGAAATAGCAATTCCTCTTTTTTCAGATAATGAAAACAAATGCTTATTAATATGTCCATATTTAGACAGGACAGCATACTTGGGGGATGTAGTCACTCATTTGGTATCAAGGGTTCCTTTGTTTGCAGAAGCAAAAATAGCATTTGAACAACCCTCATGGACAGTCGGGCCTTCAAGCCTAACGTAGCTGTAATTGCAAGTAGTTCAAACCCCCTTTGAAATTCATGTTGAGATTCAGCTCTTTAAAAATTGCTGGAGAGGCTGGCACAGGAGGGTCTTGCAGGGTGTTGGGTGTCCATCAGTCAGGTGTCCCTGGGTTCATGCCCAGAGCTGTGCCTCTGGGAGGTGCAGTGGCTCAGGCGATGGCCAGCAGCCTTCCGCAGGACAGCCCTCACTAGCCTTGCTTCTTAATTGGACACAGAGATAACTGGACATCACAACTGCACATCAAAGCTCCTTACACAAAGGAAGAGTGACCTGCTGCTCTTGTCCTTAAGGCCTGAACTCATTTCCTCCCTGGCAGGGTCAGACACTTCCTCTTGTTCAGTGACACAGGGCCTCAGCTCTGCCCTCCGTGGCCACGTGCTCATGGGATGGCACAGACCCAGCATGTCACCACCATAGCTGGTCAGGACAGAAGCAGCACAGCTAGACAGCTCCTCGACCTCAGTAATGAAGGGAATAACACCTCAAAATCTTCCCAAAGAGCATTTCCACCCCTCTCACTCTCTGGCTGTCCCAGTCTCCTCTTAATACACTGAAAATCATGGGGCTGGTTCCTTCAGCTCTAATGAAGTGAGACCTTGGCAGCTGCTCTCTGTAAATTCTTACCTGACCCTCCAAGGACATGGAGGTCATGGGTCAGCTTCCTAGTCGGGCAGTAGGAAAAAAAAAACTGATGAGTTTTAAGATGAAGCTTGATCCTTTTAGTAAAGGACTTCAAAGAGTTGTTGGGCAACTTCTTAGCAACCTGGGAGACCCAAGTTCCTAGGAAGCTATAAACTCTGTGTTTTTCTATCTGTATGGTATCATCTGCGTTCCCAGAGGATGACGGGCAGCATCAAACAGCTGAATCATAGAGTGTTGTACAGTCACAGAAATGTTGGCTAGTACTGTTTGCAGATATTAACCTTTGATGATGTTAGTCATTGAGTCAATCACTGCACACACTAGGGCAGCAAAAGGCTCCTCCTTTTTCCTCATTATGGGTACTGTCGCGTTCTCTTCTATTTCTAAGGTAGTTTTCTCCACTTCTTTTACATTTCCAAAGAGGAAACCAATTAATCAAATGGCCTTAAAGCAACTTTTTTTCAGCATGTTATTTCAGTATGTTCCATTATGTCTATGTCGTGGACAGCAGCCTCTTGTGCCTGCCTCCACGGGATTAAATTTTCCCTTCATGGCAGTATTAAGTTTATACAGTCCTGCCATTACCTGCTGTGTTTCCAAGGTGAGTCAGGTAATTTTGGCGGGATCTCGGAAGCAGGCATGATCAACTGCTGCAATTTCTGGCACATGGCAAGTACCACATTCCAACTTGCCAGAAGCAATTATCTCTTTAATTATCTCTTTAAGGCAAAGTTAGTCTACATTCAAGGTAAGGGAACTGAGAACATGAAAAGGAAACTGGAGAGCCACAATCCAAAATTTTGTGTAGTTAGAGCCATCTGAGATCCCATGCTGTGAAGATTGGACAAGATATATAAGGCTACATCACTCCATGCTTCAGTCCCTCTTCACATCCTCATGCAGTTCTGCTGTAGCCATGGACAGTCCGTGTGGCTTCTACTATTTGGAATTTCAGGATTTTTGCCTGAGTTTCAAACAGTTACCAGAATGTAATGGGAAATGTGATCACAAGGGGTCCGGACTTGGTAGCTTTCCTATTTAGTTAATAAACCCATTTATTTAAACTTAGCAATTTCCTGTGGTCTGCAGCATATTTCCAGAAAGGAAACTCAAGAGCTGCTGTACAACTGCTGTCTATAAGCAGCACCACATAAAGACAATACACAAGCCACTTTCATTTCTTTCACAATTCGGAAGTAATCACACTCCTTTGTAGTCATGTGCTTTTTACTCAAAGCTCTCTGTGTACTTCCCCTCAACACAAAGTCACGTTCTGTTACTAAAATTAATGCTTCCTGAATAGTGGTCTCATGCTAGAAGAGCTGGTAACACCACTGACTCAGAGCCACCCGGATACATCTCTCTACCCAGCCAGCACCTTGCCAGACATCATCCTGGCCAGAACCTGCCCTAAGGCGCAAGCTGACCCCTGCAGAGTCCATGCCCCAGCATCCTACCTAAGGTTCCTAATGACCTGCTTTGTTTCCAGCTCCACAGCACAGCACTCACACTATCTTTCTCCATAAAGAGGTGCCCAAAAGAAGTTTTGACTCAGCCTGTCCAAGCTGGGTGTAGGACTAATGGCCTCTTGATTTCCAACCATTAGTTAAATTCCCACCTGGTACTTCAGTGGTGTTTATTAAAAACAATAACAAACTCTCAAAACAGTGTAGCATCCTGTTGTCCAAAACCAATCCATTTATGAAGAAGAGCATCATCACTCAAGACTACAAAAATAAATAGGAAAGGATAGTTACTTGGGGTATGTTACAACTAGTTGCCAGCTCCAGGCAGCTCATGCTGTGCCATCAGACCTTCTCAGAGTTCATCCCATAACACCGATTAAATCAGTTGTCAGTAATCTGGCTAAAGACAGCATGTGAGGATGAGTTAATACAGAGTAAAGAAAACTACAGCAATAAAGGAAAGTGAATCTGAGAAATTACGCACAAGAGTAAACAGCAAGAAACCTGGCTTCTCTTTTCAACACCATAAACGGTTATGAAAATTCATGTGATCATTACAGGGGTGTGGGTGGGCGCACAGGAATAATCAAATACTTACAATCCAAATTCTTGCAGATTTCAGCTGTTAATGAAGGCACTGCTGTGCTGACTTCTCATCTTGCTGGCCCTGGGTGAGCCTACACTCCAAAGTACTGGGTAGTTTGGCATGGGGAAGTCTGGAAAGGGATCTAGAAAACGTGTTCACAAAGATATTATTTAAGACACAGAAATTCAAACTAGCAAATTTGTGGCCAGATTTTATCATAATACTTGTATTTATTGCTTACGCAGAAAACAGACTAATTAGCAATTCTTCCTGAATCCACAGTAATTGAAAGTATTTGCACTGCTCAGGGTATGCCAAGCTGAAGCCAAGCTGAAGTTTGAATTTCTAGCCAAGGCTTTTCACTGAGACCTTTGCCAGTGCGCGCTTTGGAGTGAAACTGTCTCCCCATCCTTCCATAAAAAGACTATCTCTTAATCCCTGAATATCCCATATTCTCTCTTCTTTTCCCTGTTGTTCCCACACCATCTGTGCACATGCTTCCATCAAGACTTATGATTCCTTGCCAGTGGCAACTACTCCTGATGGGGAATTGATGGGAGTAAGCAGAGCAAGACCCAACAGAAGGGAAAAATACTGCCCAGGGTCAAGCACCTGAGGCCAGCCCCAGTCTTACCCGTTGGATACAAACAAGACATCTCATACAGGCTGGCTAGTAGTGGGGCAGAAGTAGGTTAGGTACCTGGAGACTTCCACAGGCTGGTGTGGAGGGCACCCAGGTGAGCAGGTCCTGTCTCCATGCATCCCAGCAGCCACAGACAGGCTGTGCTCACCCACAGCAGCTGGAGCTGCTCAGAGCTGGGGATAAGCAAGCACACCAGTGGCTTAGAAGTTGGAGAAATATTGACACATGGGTGGGCTTTAATTTGTGCAGGCAAACTCTAAATATCACTGCATTGAGGGCAATTGCACACTGTTCCTGCCTTTCCAATTAGTCTGAGGTAATTTCATTGGAAAGCACTTAGGTGGGGGGTTTTGGGGTTTTCTCTGAAGCATGGACTGGAAGAGACTTTTAACTGGTTTCTGAGGGCTCCCCCAGGGAGCTCCATGGGCAGAGAGTCTGAAGGCTGCTGAGCATCACTGTGTGGATGCTGTTTTATATACTTGTGGTGTTAGCAATGCTATCCCTCCACACTCACCAGAGCAGGCTGTCTTTCATCTGCCTTTCCAAGCCATCACAGCATTTTTTTTTCTGCTTTTAGCCTTAGAAAAGATTGGAATAATTTCTCTGAGAGCAGCTTGGTTATGGATCTAAACCTTAGCTTCATTTGGTGTAGAAATTCAAGGAAAAAGAAAGTGGCATTACAGAAAACTTGTCTTCATACAACCATTGCTGTCTCCTTCTCAGGCTTAGGATTTGTATTTCGGTTAACTCTACATTTCTAACTGTCTTTTTGATTTAATAGGATTGAGAGGGAAGAGCTGTCATAAATTGTTTCACCATCCTTTTTTTTAAATTCTAAATCAAACAAACTTCAGAGGAAACTGTTTTACAAACAAAAAAAAATCTTCAATGAAACTTGGAGAGCTGTCTTGTCCCAGTTTCACACTGATTTCTGGAGCAGTCAGTCCACACATAAAAATATGAGTGTAAAATGCTGAAGAGGATCTGATTCAGGAAAACTTCATCTAGCCTATGTCAAGGAAAGTATGTTTATATCACAAATGCTAAATATAAATATATATGTAAGATTTTCAGGCCAATATTAATACCCATAATGTTAAAAGGTGGCCCCCTGTGTCCATTTCATGCAACAGAAAAATTGACAAGTGATTGCTACCATTCTCCTCATGCTTGGGTCCAAAATCACCTCCTCTGTTCACAAATGCTTTGGGAGAGGTTGCTTAAAGAAGAGAAGGTGTGAAGTAAAACCCAGCTTGTAAGACATTAACACTTGTTGGCTCCAGAAGAGAAACTACAATGACAATTAGATTTGGCCATTGACAATGGAGCAGATAATCACCAAAGCTAAAATCAGATTACCCAAAATGAAAATCTTGCCTGGCTGCAGCTGAGTTTCAGATGTTCTCATTGTAAGTGTACCAAGAGGAATTGCAATCCTGTTATCCAGACAAGGACCAAAAGCCCAAATCAAATACCAGAGAGATTAAACTGTGGCTTCCCAAGTCCCCTCCCTCCTGCTGAGCCCAGATCCAGGCACTGCCTCTCCTTGGACACCTCCTGCCAGGCACTGCCTTGGGCTCTCCACAGCAGCCTCTGAGCCAACTCACAACACCCAACCTGCAGATCCAGTTTAAAAGACAATGTAAATGCAAACTGAAAACTTTTTGTCTCATTGGTCTCTTGAGCTTTTCCATTTTTTGTGTTCACACATTGGTTGCAAGATTGCACACAAATTCAACAATAAATTTTATCCTCTGTTGGACAGGCATGGTGCGGTCAGAGATGGTGTAATATCATGTTGGCAAACATTTGGGATCCCTGGCATTTTTGTAAATTTATTAATATTCAGCCAAAGTTTGCAGAAGGGTTTAGCTAAAAGGTCAATGAAAGAATATCTGCATATTGTAAATCTAATAATCAGAGAAGATGTAATTTGTGTAAATTTGTAAAAAAGCCAAAGTAAACACGTTAAAGAAATTGCTCATACATCTGAGGCTAGAAGTGGGGTAATAAAAATAGAAATTATGTACACAGGTCCTATTGTGGTATAGATACTTAACCTCAACATATTGATTGAGGCAGTTCTTTTCCCTGAATTAATATACGCCTACAAGTGAGTATTTGTTTTAGGCAAGTTAAATAGAAAGGCCATGAATAAATATAAAGGCTGAGATGAAATAGCCATCTGGACTACATTAGCCCAAAATGCGTAATTGAAGCAACGAGAGCATACATCCTTTGATCCAGTCACGCACAACTGAAATGAAAGTCAATGGGCAATTCCTCTTATCAAACTGTCGGAGAAGAGTTTGCAGCACATGTGAGTGAGAGGGACCACTGGAGAGATTCATCTGGGGCCACCTCTGCAGCAGGAGGACTCCAGGAACACAGCCACAGGTGTCCTCGTGTCTGGTGTTACATCAGAGCCAGGACTTTGGTGCAAGCCCTAGCTGGTCTTATGTTTAAACTGCTAAATCCATGTGTCCAGCCTTGGCATCTCTGCAGTTTCCACACAATTAGCAGCAGAACCATATGGCAGGGCAAGCTTGAGCTTGGCTCTGTGCAGCTGGAAGAGGTGCAGTGGCCTCGTAGTGCCCCATTCAGTCATGGTGGGAACACCCAATGTCCCACAGTGAACGAGGGTGGGCAGCCAAGCAGGAAAACACCAACCCCTTTTCATCCAGATTGGTCTTGCAAGCAATGGTATGGAGAGGGGGCATGCAGCATTGTACTGCTGCATTGGAGTATTCTCCATTTGGTTAAAGGTGAGGACATGGGAATGGAGTTGCCAAAAAATAATGATGGGAACGACAGCCTGTGCTTTCAGAGCTTGAATTCTGCCTCAGCCTTTGAATCCAGGGCTGGCTCTGGTCTTCCAGAGATGCACAGATGCACTTAACACTAAAATGAAGGAGCGGACAGAATTGAAGTCTTTGAATAGGATTTGTAACCTACTGTTGAAATTCCAGCCAACTCCTGAATGAGCTATAACCTAAACAGAAACTGCCCTCAGTAAGCTCTGCTTCCCTGAGCACCTCCTTGCCCAGGCCATAAACAGCCCACCATCAAACTGAAGCCTGGAGCAGGTGGCTCTGCCTCCTGGCCCCTTGGTCTCTTGGTCAAAGGTCTCCTGTTTGTCAGGGCTGCAAGTACCCCTGGGCCTAGATCAACAGTGTTGTGCTGGCAGAAGTCTAGTGTCTCAGCCATCAGAGCATAAGCAACTTTTCACTGCTGTAGATGGTTTGAGGTGGGGCAGGAAGTGGCAGGGGGCTGGTAGTCAGGGCATAGCAGGGGACCAGGAGGCAAAGGCACCTGCTCAAGAGCCAAGCAGGAATAAGATGCCTGTTGATGTGGTGATGGGCAGCACACTGCCTGAGTGAGGAGAGAGTGGTGCTCAGGAAAGCAAAGCTTGCTGAAGGCAGCATCTGATTACTTTTTCGCATACTCAGGAGCTAGCTGGGATTGCAACAGCTGGTTCAACAACAGTGAACCAAACTGTCTCCTAGCACAGCCCTGTCGGGAAAGGGGGAAGAAGAAGTTTAGTTGAATCCAAGGAAATAATTTTTCAAGATCCCATTGTCAACTGCCAGCTTCTTGAATAGCTTTTCCATTTCTCCTGTACTCCTCAGTTCTGTGCCTGTGGTTAATGTGACGGATTTGTAAACAGTCCTTCTGTGCCGAGAACAACAGCTCTGTGACCAACAGCATAATATTATCTAATAATCTTTCTTCATTATTTTCCCAGCTCACAGAGCAAGGGAAATTATATGCAATTGTTCACATATATGTACACACATACCTATATATATGTATTTTCTGACATTACAACATGAAATATTCATGTGGAGAGTTTTTCCATTATTTCCCAAGCTCAAGCAGAAATTTCTTAGATGGGTTGGTCTGACTGGCATTATATAGATAATGTTATAGTTTTTAAAGGATTGAGATGATAATTTCAGAAAAAAACTGAAAAAACAATGCCAGAGCCTGCTGATTTTGAGAGTGGGAAACTTTTAAAAGTTAATTTTTCAAATCCTTAAAAAAACACTTCATTGAGTAACTTCCAGACTGAGACAGACCTGTTCCAACTAGCTCTGTTATGCAGTGGCAAGACTGCCTGAGTAATTGAGAGATGTGTTTGATATGGCTCTCTTAATGCTATCAAAAATTATATAATGAGTCCTGTGACATACTGGTCATCATGGATGTTCTTTGGTAACAACCACCAGTCAAGTGAATGTGTGTGCTTAGGAAAGTCTGTGTGCCAGGCCGTTATATCCCGAGTACAGACCCAGCAGTAGAGAAAGGGCAGCTGAAAAAATACACTACACCTTTGAATAACAACAGCTCTGAGTCCTGACAGCTCCCTTATTTAAATCCAATCTCCAAGCTGGAAAATAAGATGAGGCAAATTTTCTGTCAGGGACTGTATCACCCACTATTCTGTCCATCCTCTCACTGGTAGGATGTCTTCCCCTTGTCCTCAACAGTTTGGAAGTACATTTTTTTTTTTTTTTGCCATTTGCATTTCACCATATTAAATGAGTAAAACTTGCACAAGAGTTCAGAAGAAAAGAGGATGCCCCATATCCCAGGCACTCACTCTTTCCCACGCAGCATGGCCACCCTCCTGCACTGTCCATCTGCCAAGTAAAACTCAACATCTTGGAGACAAATGGCAAGGGGGAAAGATTTTTCATGAGAATGGTGAATTTTCAGAGCGAACACTATATTCATATTTGTCAGGAACAAAAAGTACCATTTATAGCCACGTGCAGCTGAATACAAATGAGTTTGCACAGCTGAGTTAACTTTAACCCTGCTGGGGAGGAAGAGATTTAGCTTAACTGGAAAACCTCACATGAGATTTCGCCAGCCACAGCCCCACGCACTCCTATACTGGCCCTTTTGGTCACACCACTGTAACCTGCCAGCAGCCTGAAAGATTTGTGAATGAAACACCATACTCCAGGACCAGGGGAAACATATACAGTTGAAGATTTTTTCCACCCCATTGAATCCAAGCCCAAATGCATTTGCAAATCAACCAGGAAAGCCCTCAGTGCTCCTACTTATCCAGACTTCATCGTGGTTCCATGAAATCTGAATATGTTGTCTGAAAATGAGGTCAGGATGACCCATCTGAAACAGGAAGGGTGAAGTCAGAGGGCAAGGCAAACAAACACAATTGCTACCTTTTGTCCCACTTCCGAGTTAGTCTCTCAGGGTCTGTAGTTTCTCATCTAAAGATGTGGCTTCAAGTTCCTGCTCTGACCCAGCTGTTTCCATAGGCATTCCTGATGGAGCTGGCTGATTTCTTGGCCTGCTCTAGCACTCACAGCACCTCTGTCCTCCCTGAGGTAGCTGGTTGCTTGGTCAACAACACCCTGTTTCACTCCTGCAGCCTCCCACTCAAGCCTGGTTTGGGGCCCTCTGGTAGGACTCCCCATTGCTGATGTGGATCTGTGTGTGCCAGGCTGGAGAGAGGATGTCTGCATGTGACAGTGGCTGAGCATGCCACTTGCTGCCTCCATGCCCTCGTGGGGAAGCCTAGGGGAGACCAGGGGTCTCTCTGATGAGGGTCAAGCTCTGCCACTTTCTTCATCATTTGTCAAGGAACAGCTGGAGATACTCAGGACACACTGTGATTAGCTGATGTGGACTCACTATCAGTCAAACACAGGCTGCCAGAGGAAAGATTAAGGGATAGAAGAGAAGGGGAAGACAATATATCTGAGATTTGTCCTCTTTCCATCCTGTGTATGTCACCTGAGTTGAGTTTCAAGGCTTTGTACATGAGCCTGGCTGCCAGCTGAGAGCAGGAGCAGCAGCTGGGCTGTGACATCCTGCAGTGCTGGGTGTGTACAAGCACCAGAGCAGTGCAGGACAGGAGGTCCCAAACTTTCCAGGCATGGCTCTGGCTGGGCCCACTCAGGAAGGCAGCAGCTGCTCTACAAGGAAAGGTGTTTGTGTGGCAACAAAACATCAGGCTGGGGCAGCTGATGCAGTCATTCCTGTAGAGCTGGTAGGTCTGATGTTGCTGGAGACATTGAGCTGTGATATCAGACAAGTGTCACAGGCACCAGATGACAACCTTGCATTGAGCAACTTCTGCCCCCCTGCCCCTCAAACAGGTTTGAAAGAGAATACCTTCAGGATAGTACACCTTCTAGTTCATCCTTTGAGCCAAAGCTAGTCAATTGTGGGTGTAAATAGGTAATCTGATAACTTGGACTTGGAATTCACTTGGATGGGTGGATGGATGGATGGATGGATTCACATTTGTTAAAACTCCCCCAGCCTTGTCCTAGATCAGCAGCTGTCCACATCTGGATCCTGCTTGCTGACAGCTGGAAAGACTGAAACAGGCTGTGATTCACCTAAGAGCTGGATGGGATGATCCTTGTGGGTACTTCCAACTTAGAATATTCTATGATTCTGTGATGGAGGAGCTTCTCCAAATTTTTAGTCTGTCCAAGGCCACTTCAACATCAACTAATTTCTTGAAGTACATGCAGTCCCTGGAGGGAAGGTGGAGCCCTGGACTCGGCAGGGGAGCTGGCAGGCACGTGTTCAGTCCTTGATCCCTAAGCAAGGGAGTAAACGCAGGAAAGCAAAGAAAAGTTTTCCACAGGAAAAAGGGAGGGGGAAGAGTCAACTTGCACACATTTTTATATTGAGATGCACTTGTCAGGAGCCATGAAACCAACACTTCACTAAGAAAGCACAAGCCGTGAAGGGCTCATTTGCTGACAGGCTCAGTCTCCTGTGGCTGTTGAACTTGAGACCTACAGGGAGGTGAAATACAATCATTTATATTGTTTAAAAAACCACTGGGCTTTATCATAGCCTGCCACAGGAGTACAGACACCTACAGATCTGGGAGTGTAGCTCAGATCAATGGCAAGACTAGAAAGGAGGGAAAACTTCCCTAGGGGTATTGAAAGCAAAACAACCCCCAATCTTCAAAGGCGGCTTAGTGAGAGAAACAGATCCCACAAGCTGATTTCTGCAGGCACTGCTTATCTTTTCCAGTGCTGGAGGTTTCACACTTTAAAGACTCACTTCCTCTACAGTGCTCACACAACATCAGTATAATAATATTTCCCCCTCCTCCCTGGTGTCTTCCAGTCTCCCATATTTTACCCAGATCACAAACACTGTTTGTGAGCTCTTCTGCAGTCACCCCTTCACACAGACAAACAACAAACAAGTGCAAATCATTCCCAAGGTTTGTTTTCCCAGTGCTGCCAGATTTTTTCAAGACACTTTATAAAAACCATGCAAAATGACTTGTCCTGACCCATGGGCAGCAATGCCTGTAGCTCATGGCAAGGGTGCTGTTAACAGCAGCCTGCTGTTCTTTCCTCTCCCATTCCATCCATTCAGGTCTCTGTCTGTTCTGCCATGGTCTGTCCACCCACAGCCCCAGGCTTTTGGGCACTCAGGAGTCTGGCAGAGGTGGCATGGGAAACCAAGCAAAAATCCTGCTCTTCACCCCTTCACATGCATCCACAAAAATGGTACAGATAGTAGTCCTGATACGTTCCTTGTTTTCAGAACACTGTCATGGTCTGGGAATGTTTAGCTCTGCATCTTTCTAAGTCATCCTTCCTTTAAAGAAAGTTGAAAGCCCGCTGTTTTGCATGTCATGTGCAGAGACAGGCAGAACAGACTGGGTCCTCTGCAAAAGAAAGACAACACAAGAAAATTAGTAACATTTGGGGTGATTTTACCCAACCTATTAAGAGCTGTAGTTCTGGCAAAAGACAAATTGACAGTAACTGAAGATGGCATAACAAGGAGAACCTGAAATATCCTAAACACGTATGTCGGATCAGTAAATTATCTAATTTCTGTTTTTCTGTCTTTGGTCCCTGCCTATCCACAGCACTACTTCATGCAATAATAAAATGTTTTCTAAATAAAGCTCCAAGCCCAAAGACCCCACTCTGGGTAAATTAACGGAAGTAAACAAGCAAGCAGCTAACTGGAGCTAATTATATATCTGCCAGCAGCCTTGCTTTTAAGCACCTTACAGGTGAACATTTTAATTACTTAATGTGCTCTATTGTTCTTGAATTAGATATAAGAAAAATAACATTGATCCAATCCTTTTTTTATTTTTGCACACTGGAGTTGGAAGGCAAGTGGCTTTGTAAGGGGATTATACATGCGTTAATCCTCTTTAGCTATGATAAAAATTCTCTGCTTCCTAGTGAGGTTGTTTAACCCTCTTCTAACAGCTGAAGGAAGCTGGAGAAGATGAGTTACAGCTTAGGAGAGTTGAAAGCAGAGAGAAAGAAATGTTTGTTTCCTATATTTTGTCTTGCTGAATATTGCTTATCACACTAGTTGGAATAGTCTCAAATTTAGAAGGTCCTGTAAGAAAGCAGGTGAATGTCATTCCAGCATGGAACCCTTAGTTTCCTTTTTTATGCTGTAATGGGCTCAGAGTATCAGCAACATCCTAAAAGCACACCATCAGGAAGAGGGGTGACATGTAATTCCCATCAGGTGGAATTATCCATTGCTGAGGTACAGTATTCCTGCATCCAGAAAACAGCATCATGCTATGAGGACCAATGGGGAAAAGAGATGCATGACTCAAATCAATGGAGCACCAGGAGCATGTAACTGGACTCATCTCTTATAATTTGGGTGCTTGCAGGAGCAATGTGAAGGCTGGTGTAGCTACACGCCTGCTGGCAGCAGCAAAGGCTCCTTTGGAGGTCACCTGCAACTCCAGAGAATGATTAAACCATCTACAACCTCCCTTGCTCTCTGAAGGTGCCTATGGAATATTCTTGACTGGCAAGGAAGCATATGGGGACTCTGCACCTAATTAAGGCTCTTCTGTGAACTGTCTTAAGTGGAGATGAATCCAAGCATCCCATCCTTCTGCTGGGAAAGGCTGACTGCTGCATGATGGGAAATTACATGGTTGCTGAGGGAGAAGAGTGAAAGGTCATTGCTAGGGGAGCAGAACAGAGGCTGATCCAGACTGTCACCAGCACACATCTGTCACCTGTTCAATGCTGAAGCCTTGTGGGACCATATGAGGTGGAAGGATAGAGATGTGCCAGGAACCCAGCTCAGAAACAAAGGTTTTATTTTAGTTCCTTTTTCTTTTCACTTTAAAATGGCTATTATCCTCTTATCAAGTTCAAAAAGTAATTAGTCCTTAATGAAAGATCTCTGATGCATCAAGGTAGAAAAGCATGGCTGATGAAAACAAATACCAGAGTCTGACAGGTTCAAGAACAGTATTTAAAAAGCAGAAATTAAAACTTTTTAACCTGGTACAAACACTTGGGTCATCATCTCTTTAATTCTTGCTATAACAAAACAGGGAACACCCTGATGCAAAGATCAGCTCACTCAGCCACTACAATAAATGCAAAACCAAAACCAAGAGGGCCTTAAGGTCCTGATGTCAGTGGCAGGCCTTTATCAAATTATCCACTCTTACAAATTAGTTTCTTCATACAGGAAGGCATTGTATGCCTGGGTAAAAAACCCACAGTAAACAGGTTTCTCTGGAGCTGTCCATCCAAGAACTGTACACAACACTGCAGGTGGGGTCTTAGAAGAGCAGAGGGGCAGAATCCCCTCCCTTGCCCTGCTGGCCATGCTGCTTTGGATGCAGCCCAGGACACATTTTGCTTTCTGGGCTGCGAGCCCACATTGCTGGGTCATGTCCAGTTTTTCATCCACCCTACCCCCCAAGTCCTCCTCCACAGGGCTGCTCTCAAAGAGTTCTCCCAGTTTGTATGCAAGATCTTCTACTCTGCCCTATGTGTGTTGATCCACCTTTAGCAAACCCTGATTTTACATCAACAGCCAAGGCATTGGCCATAAAAGCTCACTGGAAAAGGTAGGTAAATTGAAGTAAGCCAGTGAAACAAAATGAAATTAAGATCAGAATACAAGAATGGAGGGGGTATCATCCTGTTCCATTTTACATTATATTTTTATTTTTAAGGACTAAGAGATGTGGAAAACATTCATAGATTTACTACACAAGCCCGTTCTTAGGAAGTCCCATGGTAATTTTCAGGTAACAGCATGGAACTCAAAGGTCTGGGATTTTACTCTTCTCTTTGTCTTCAGCTTCCTGAGGAAATGTAGACAAATGACTTACCCTTTGTCCTCATTTCTATTCTTTAACTTGAACATACTGGCCACTCCCCCTATCAAGTTTGCAATGACCTATGCATTGTTTCAAAGAAATTCCTTCAACATGGAAGTGGTAAAAGAAAAAAAAATCCTCTACAGCATGAAAGATCATTACTGGTAATCATGTTACCATCCCTGTGAGAAGCACTGGGACTGAATGAACAGTGTGTGCTGCCGAAACCCAAAGTCACCAAGTGGAACATTTCACCCTGAGAGATATTTTGGGATGTTTGGAGAACATGTCACCAGGAAATTGCAATTCAGCTCTATCTGGTTTCCCCACCCCAACCTCTGTCCTGCTATTCCAGATGCATTTTAAGTGTGGGCAAATGGAATGCATAGATGTGGAGTTGGGAGCCAAATATGGCAAAGTCAGCAAAAGGGCAGAAATAATAGTATTTAAAAAGTTATAAGCAACATTTTGCATCACCTACAACCCTTATAGCACATAAATAAGAAAAAATGCAACCCTAAATGTCTCAGCTAATGTAATAAAAGGTCTTGGTTTTCTTCCAGGTTATTTATTTGATTAATGGAAAAATATGACTCTTAGCGATATTTTTCACAGTATTCTTTTTCCTCTCCATTAAGTACTGAAGTCAGGCTACAACAAAAACCAATACAGGCTTACCTATATTAGTGGCTACCCTATGCAGAACCAGACTGTAAAGAGCAAGGACACTGTTTCCTCCTGCAAGGAATGATGGCTGCAATTTCTTCTTCCAGCTGACCATATAAAAGTTAAATTACTTTTTTTCCCCAACAGCCATCTTAGTGTTAATAGATAGAAGTCATAGTAATTGGTACAAGCTGGGTGCCTTGTTGAGGTTTGTGACCAGAAGGACTTTCCAAATCTTTAGAAAAAAATGACACTTCAAGGAGAAATGGGAATTCTTTGCAGATGGTATGAAGTTCTGAATGCTTGCTGATAAATACTGAGTCATCCAAAACTCTGAGCCACATAAACACATGAAGCAATAACAATCTGCACCCAGTGGCTTCCCTGTCCCAAAGAGGTTGGCAGGGATGAGGACAGGCTCATCTGAGCAAGGAGAATAACTCACAACTTCATAGCTACAGCCACAAACTCAAGGGAATGGGCAGCACTAGAGATCATGCCCTGGTTCAGCTGAGCTCCTGGGAGCAAAAACCAAACCACCTTTTCAAACAGCAGTCATCATATCCCTCCCAGTGCCCTGCACAAAGGCCAGTGGGAATAGGAAGAAAGCCATAAGAACCCTGCCCAGAGCTTCATTCCAAAGATCCTCAGCAGAAAGTGGTGCTCCCTTCAAATCTGGAAGGTACTCAGACAAGAAATTGGTAGTCTGTGTATGACAGAAACCAGAATAGAAGTCTATTGCTTTTGCTCTCCAAAGACTAGAGCTATCATTTAATGCTTTAAATAAGTCTTCTCAAAGCTACTCATTTGATTTTACTTTGCTTTGGTTGTTCTGTAGCAAGGTTGACAACAGGGGCACTTTGCAGACTGTATGCATGGCACTTGTAATTAAAATCAACGGGAGTTATGAAATCTTTAAAACCGAGCCTGGGTGGCTAAAGCCAGTAGCCCAAAATTAGAAGCAACATTTGAAAATCCAGGTCACGTTCTTTTTGTGTTTGTGTTACAGCATCACCTAGGGGCTGCAACTGAGATAAATGCCTACTCCTCCTGGACCTTCCAGGGGTACAGACAGACTTGGAGGCTTCCATATGTTCAAGTGTGCTGTAGTCATTGTCACAGAGACTGTACTGAACCAGGATCTGAGCATATTGATGAGAAAGTTCATCTGGTAGATTTATATGTACATATACAAATGCACACAACTATTTTATGGCTTTTTTTTTTTTTTTGAGCAAGAACCACTAAAATACTGAACTGGAGGGCACAGCAGTTGTAGAACATACTTTGGATCACAGCCACAGGAATGCTGCTGCTGTAAATTCCCCTACTCTAAAAACATTAAATAAGCCAGTTATTTCATGATCATCTGAAAACTGAGATCCTCAAAAACGACGAAAATTGAACCCATGCGTATCCTTAGTATAGTCTGGCACTCACATTGTTGCTGATTATAGGAATTCAATGTTTACAATTTGCATTCTTTCCCACGCTTGCTTTTTTTTCTGCATCGAAGTAAAAACTCTCTTCGTCTTAGCATAATATAATTTAGACTGTTGAAGTCAAGACTGCTCCTTTGTGAGAAAAACAAAATCCCTGCATGAGAGACCAATTCTTGTCTTTCACTGAGAAATGATGGAAACAGATGAAGATACAGTCCAAATTAAAGACACAGGACAGAGATGGAAATAAAAATTGACACCCCAAATTTCCAAAATCTCTTGAGATAATCATGACTTGGACTCAGAGTACGAAGGAATTTGATAAATTTTTCTGAGCAGCTGTCCAAAGTGAACAGAGAGGTCACAAACATACAAGAGAAGACTTGTGCAGGATCTCCTCATTGTGATGTTCTTCAGATGGATAGCGTAATTGCAAAAAGCAGCAGCAGATGTAGAATCATCCAGAAACAAACAAACCAACCAACCAACCAAAACTACTTTCTGCAGACCCAAACTAGGTTCCTAGAGCCACCCTCATGGTTTACGCATACAGCTCTCACATACAGGCAGGTTACTGGCTTCATTGGTACAACATAAAACCTGAGCAAGCCTGAAAGCCTACTTATCATCTTCACACTGCCAATGGTAAGCCCTCTGGCCCCAGCTGTGCTGACATATCTGAAAGGTGTATCACTTAGTCCAAAAAAAGCTGGAAGTAGCAGAGCCTGACTATCAGCTGGCTTCAGGGGGGCTCATACAAATGAAAGCAGCACAGGGGAAGGCATCTGAGGTGCACCTGCAGCCACAGCACTGACAGATGAGTGAGCAGGCATAAAGCTCACAGACCATGTACCCTGCTGAGCATAAGCAAGGAGGCTGGTTGTCCTTGTGCTTTTCAGTCCACTGTATGAAGAGCTTATGGTTTTCTAGTCCTACTTTCTTTGAGCAATATATAAGTGCCCAATTCCTGACCACCCACCCTAAAGCAAAAGTGAGTAACATGGGCAGGGTGTTTGTCCAAAACACATTTCCACTCAACTGGGAAACTGCACCTTTAGGGAACTACTTGAATTTGCTGAATTAGGACCAGGGCCTGCCACGGCTCCAGAGAATAAAACTCTGGTGTGGATAAGGAGGCAGATCACACGTGCAGACAAAGGGAGCCAGAATACTGCAGGAAATATTTTGAGCATACAAGAAATAAAATCAGCTCAGAAACCTCTGGTTATACCTAATTGTGTGTTCCTTAAAGTGCTCCAGCATATACCAGAGGGAACAGGGGGCTCAGGAGAGTAGTGCATAGGCCCATGCATACATTAACAGGACATAGCTGAATGTGAGTACTCAGACACTAAAGTAGGCACATCAACACCTATTTCAATCACAAAGCTTTTGGCTCCAGCTTCTAGTCTGGGCCAAATCATATGATCTTAACAGTGTCCAAGTTGTGCCACAGAATGACTGAGCACAAATGAAGCCACTAGGCCCATCTGACACTGATGATTAAGCTCCACCCTCAACAGCAACTACCAAGACATAAAACAAAGATTGATAGTTCAAATATAGTAGAGCTCCATGCTTATAAAGGAGCACATTTTTGAAGTGTTGGTTCTTAAAGTTTCTTCCACTGTTACAATTTTTTCCAAGTATTTTTAATGCTTTAATGAAGAATGAAATGATAAACGCCATCCTCTCCCCTTCTCTAATGTCATAAGCAGTGTTCTGAGAGAGGTGGCTCCTATAAATTTTTTAATCAGGTATTTTCCCACCCTTCAGAAGAGGCTTAGAAACTGAGCACTTGACTTTTAGGTGTTCTTCCCAGACTATAAACAAGCTTAAGTCCTTAAGTTTAGGCTATCCCTAACTTTACTACAATCTTAGAATGTATGGCCTCTCTGTAAACCAGAATTCAAAATGGCAAGTCATAGTGAAGGAAAGCCCTTCCCAGCAAATCAGAAAGTCCCAGTATTTGTTTGTATGGAGAAGGAACTGAAGAAGAAAAAGAAAGCTATGCTGCTTTACAAACTACACATCTGGCTTTGAAGAGCAATCAATAGCTCACAATAGGTTTTAGGTATAACAGAACTGGAAACTGCTGCTGTGGGAACTGTCAGCAGTGGAAGCCAAAGCAAAGTGTTTTAGACACTCAGTGGCACCTTTATGCTGGCTGTTTACTTGCTGACAGCCTGTCCTACAGTCCTGGTACAGGAGGCCTCGTTTCTTCCTTGAAGGTCTGTCATGAGACCATCTCGCGACTCAGCTCTCCCCATCCAATAATAAATAAAACCCAAAAAGAACAAGTAAGACAAGAACTTATCCCATACACTAGAAAAACTTCAGATGGGATAATGTAACTGTTCTTGCTATCAGATCTGCTGCTCCAAAATAATAAATTACAGCAAAACCTCAGAGTGCACTGTAGGCTGCTCAGGAATGATTGCATTTGTCAAAATTCATTTACTTAGAATAAACATAATAGCTTCCAAAGACAGTATGTCATCGTTTCCTATGCCTTACAGGTACAGACAAACACACATAACTGGTGACATGGGTTGATTTACTCAATTATTGCAAAATACAATGCTTTGCAATCAATACAGAGCAATTCTATTCAAAATTATTAAATATGTGGTAACATCTGTGTCCTCTTGCAGTAATAAAGTAAAGAAAAAATTAAATTTTAACAGCTGGAACAAGTGATGATCTTCATAGAAGAGTAACAAAAGAATTGGTCGAAACCATGCTCAAAATATTTAATTAGATCTATGCAGCAACCTGACAACTGGAATTCAGTGCTCAACCTCTTGCTTGTATACCTCTACTTTAAAACTCTCCATTTTTATTTAATCTACTACTTAAGGTTCTTGCCACTACCCTCTGCTTACACCACGCTGCCTCAAATTAGCCTCCCTTCAATGACTGACATTGATGGACAGCCTCTGGAGGGCCAATTCAATCTCTCCATAGCAGCACATCACTGGAGGACAGAGAAAGGAAAGAACATCAGAAGAAGGAAAGTAGGAATGAGAGGCTATGACAGAAGAAGCAGTCAAAAACAGGACAGCACATCCATGACTGTTACAAAACACTGTTCAAGCAGCAGAACTCACATATGGATGCTTGTTGCTAAACAGCTCAGTGATTTGTCATTATAGGTGTTACACACATACAGAATTCAGCAACAGCATGGTAATTGCTAAAACTGAGATCACTGAGTTTACAGCAGTGATCAAAAGCACCTTTCTGATGCCTTCCAGTGCAAAGCTCACATCCAAAGTGATGGGCTGAAAATACAGTTGTCAGTCAGGGGAGGACTTGTGAGAACACATGTGAATTCCAGCCAGAACTGACAGAGGAGACAAAATGTCATTTACCAAGCAGCACTTGAATAGTTTACTTAAGTTTCCCTTCTCCCTAGCCATCTCTCTCTTTTAAAGTAAGAAAAAAACCCAACACACCCAAGCAAAAAAAGCCCCACTCAAAACCCAAAAAACCTGAAAACAACAACCAAACCCCCCAAACAAACAAACCACCCAAACAAAGCAAAAAAAACCCCAACACCCTCCGACCCCCCCCCAAACCAAACACCACACAACAACCAAAAAAACCCAACCAAACACAAAAGTTTAAAGTAAAAAGACTTAATTGGAAATAATTTAAATGTGTTGTCAAACAACATTTCTTCAAGGCCAAGCTGTTGTAATAGTGTATAGAAGTCAGCTTCCAACAAGATGACATTTCAATATTTCTCTTTCCAATATTTTTAGGGTGCAGTTCAGCAATGTGAGCACCAGGTCTGCATTTACAAACGTGTGTTTCTCCCCACAGGCAGGTAGATGTTGTACTTCAGCATATGTTTACATATATAAGCTTTGTATACATAGTTGGTGTGTATACCCCTTGCAAGTACAAAATAGGCTCTCACATTGGAAAACCACAGTACTTAAAATACCTAAACCATTAGATTTCAAGCCTCTTACTTTGGTATTGAATCAATAGAAAATTTACAATGCCATTCTTCAGTCACACAGACTGAGTATTTAACCATGGAAATAAAAGAAGTAACAAGTCTCAGTATCCAAAGAAATCTACAAATACATTCATCAATATGTAGTACATTACAAATACAAAGGCAATATATGTAATTGCTATAGTATGAATGAAAACCAAGTAGTTGTAGGAGAGCCTGAAAGTCTTCCTAACATATTTTTTCATGTTACATTACATGTCACTGCAGCAATGATGATATAGCAGCTTCTACTACATTACTTTCCAAGTTGTACACTCAGTGTTCGATTGAAAAGCAGGGTAGGAAATTAAAGGCCTCTGAGGAGCTCAGCAGCAACACTTAAGTGCATTGAAAACATTGATAATCTGTGGCACATAGGAAGTGATGGATTACACAGGATACTTTCTTCTATTTACAGTATCATACACTTGTATAAAGTCTCTGCTGCATTTTTTCTTTAGTACCTAGCCTGTGGCAAATCACAGTAACATTAGTCAAAGAAAAAGGAAATCCCATTTTCTCATAAAGACTAAGCAACTAATAGGTATTACTATTACTTATCCTTGCTTAAGCTACCTACCTCTCTGAATGCCTTGAATACCAAAATTTAATTGGCACTAAAACATTTTGATAACTTAATACAGAAACTGATTGCTCATGATTTCTTACCTCTTGACTTAATTATTACATTCACTGCTGGAGAATTATCCACTTTGCTAGATGTCACAATTAATATATTAAAAAAACTCAAAAGAACACCCAGACAAAAAATAAATCACTCCTCTCAAAAAAACAAACCAAAACCACAAAACCCTGCAAGAAAGAGCGACTTTGCTGTTGAGTATCTGATGCATGACAGGAAACACCACAGCAATGGGGTCTATCACAGTGACATCATGCTGCCTCTCAGACACCAAAGACTACAGCAAGTCTTCACAAACAATTATGTTTACGAAGATAGTAAGCAACTTAACTTCAGCAAAAAACTGCCTTATCACCAAGCTCAGTGGGGCATCTGAGCCTTCAAAGCAGTTTCTGATATCAGTCTGAGAACAATAGGATTTCTGGGTCCAGCTAGGATGGAAGCAAATAGAAGGAAGTAGGAAGAAACATCGTACGCAATGTGGCACAGATGAAAAAAAGACAAATTTACACTTGAAAATGTAAAACATACTACAATAGAGGAGGAAAAACAATGAAATAACATGACCTCTGTCACAGAGGACAGGAGGCATGGCTCTCTACTATGAAGCGGATTCTTATATATGTATTTTACAAAATTTAAAAAATTGAAAATGTACGACTCAAGCAGGAGGACAATGTAGAACAAAAAATCCTCTGTGTTCGAAGATCAGTTTCACATCCTTTACAAAAAACCTGGACCCATTTCCTTCCTGGTAAAACCCTGACATAAGGCCTAAAGGGCCTTTAAACAAAAGCAAGCAATATGAAATTTTTAAATATTAACAGTTGCATGGGAAAGTTTTGTTGTGAGACTGAGAAAGAAGAGTAGTCAAAGGGGTTGCATACTCTTCTAGAAAACAACACAATAAACCAAACAAAAAAACAAAAACAAAAAACAAACAAACAAAAAAAATCCAATCAACTATGCCAACTGACTATCAGTTTACTAACCTTTGGGTTTAAGTCCTCAACTCAGATATTAAAAATGAACTTGCAACACCTGAACACAAAACAGAGAGTACCTGCTATGATAAAACATTATTTTCCAGTACACCCTTCATGAACTTTTGGTGCCACATGCTGAAGAAACTAGATTTATATCAGTGAATGGCAAGTGTCATCAGGCAACAATGTGTACTACACTGGTGGCTCCATCTTCATCATCCTTCTCTTCAACACCTCCTTTTCTAAACTTTAATTTAAAAATGGATCTTCCATTTGGTAATTCAGAGCCAGGTCTGATCTTCTTTGTCATTTCTGGTCACACTGTAGGATGTCTGTAGATACCATTCTTATTTCTTGCCAATTCCATTTGATATTTTTGATTTGGAGTGTCGATTCCTTCTTCTAGATGAATGGGTTTCACTATTGACAGAATGTTTTGGTGGACTATTGTCAGCACCTGCTGAGAAACAAATATTTATTTAATACATATACATATTTATATAGTTGACATTGTCAAGCTCCTATCTGAAAGGCTTTTTAGAGCTACAGTGTTTACAGGATGGATTATTTCAGGCTAATACAAACTGGTTGATATGTGTACTCCATCTAGTGGCCTATTTTTTTAAAGCAATTCTTAAGATCCCTGTAAAATTCTTCCTCCCGACCCCAAAATCAGAAGTTTGCTATAGCAGAGTGGTGAAACATATTTCATTTTAAATCATATCAATAATTAAACCTCCCCATATTTTCTCAGTGGCAGGTACTACTATCAGAAATTAAGAATCATGTAAGCAAAGTCATTTAAGGATCTTTTAAGAGTACACTTGCAGATTTCAGTCTTTCTAATGACAGAATATGTTTTATTCTGAGAAAAAATGGGAGGTAGTGGGCACCAAAACAAGAAATCAAGAACAAAATGTGAAAGAAGGTAAAGCTTGTAATTAATGAAGTAGCAGGAAGTTACAGAGAAAGGATTTTTATGATCAGATTTCTCCAGCATGCATAAATGGGAAAAACATTCTGAGTGCAAATAGTTTTTCTCCAAAATATAAAGGTCCACAAATTTACGAAACTTAGAATAATCATCCAGAAAAATCAAGTATGAAATATAAAGAAGATCTGCTGTAGGTGCTTTTCAAGCATATGATACATAAGAAATATTTTTAATTTTACAAACACCTGGAACATAAACTCTGACAGATAACTTCCAGGTGTGAATTTTTGATATTTGTTCAATAAGCAAGACCACACCAAAAACCTAATGGAGGAGGCAGATAACTGACCTCTAGTGTAGGGAAGTCAAAGGAGCTGCCTTTGCTTAGTGCAAAGAAAGCTGCTTATGGTCATCAGCACTGAACTGACAAGGCAAGTATTAGTGAACACAAGGTCCAGGGCACATTGCTGACTATTTCTTAACAAGGAGAAATAAAAGTACAGCAAATCAAACACGCAATGTTCAGAGAGAAAACCTGTTCACAACAGTTATGAAATGCATAATGCCCTACACCTTCAATAACAGCCTGGAGTAACAGCAGAAAAAAATCAATTGACACATTAAAAAATAAATACATTTCCAAGAATCAGAATTTAAAAGGTAGTAAAGAAAAATAGCTTTGCAGATGATTTATCTGCATTGGTCCTGCAGGGATGTTAAAACAAGTCCAGCTGAAACCAGGTAAGTTTCTCGAGCCTCATTTTCTAGTGCTGACACCATTATTGACACCATTTCAGGAATACAGCTACAGAAGTACCAATACCTCTGCTGAATTTAGAATGAAGCCAGGAAGCATCTGGACTGTATGGACTGTCTTCACTTTCTGATAAGGTCTGCAAAAACAAGGACAAATGTCATTGGGATGTTGGTGGTTCTTGTTATCAGTACTCCTCCCATTTGCAAATGGACTTATAAACTGTGGCAGAGTCCTCATAAAACATTCAGAAGTTGCTTCAGACTTTTCCCTTCCTAGTTAGAAGGCACCACATAGATGGTACAGTAAGAACTCACCACTTGCCACGTGATCTGTTGTGTAACCAAGTATTCTTAATATTCCCCTGGCATTGCACCTGTACAATGGGAACATTAGCTAACCATTCATCCTTGAACGCTTTGCTAAAATTACGGCCTCATTTTGAGTAACTAAGGGGACAGCATTCTTTAGAAACCACAGCGTAATTTGGGATCTGTCCAAGGCCTACTGAATTCAGAGCTCTTTCTATTGACTTCAGTCACACTCTAGACCATCCCCCCTTATCCCCATTTATGCTAACTCTGGTAAAGAATTCCAATATCTAGGAGCTTTGGAGTCTTAACTCGGGAATAAAAAAAAAACACCAAAAAAACACAGGCTTCTTTTATATAAGTACCTTTTCTCGGTGGCCGTAGTACTCTGCGTACCAAACCATACCATATAAACACAGGAAAGTTGTAAATGCCTAAACAAGGGAGGAGAAGAAAAAGAACAACAACAAAAAAAATCTGTAAAACTTTTTTTCCAAATTCCTTGCTGATTCAAGGTTTCAGAGTCCCTGGAGATGCCACATTTAGACTTTCATGCTCTGTTTCTCCCTGCATCTTTTGTCAGGACGAGTAAGACTCGTGCATCAACTTCAACCTACACACAGAGCCTGCTACCCTGAGGTATGCAGAACAATTCTCAATGGGAGCATGAAAATATATCCAGATCACCCACAGGAAACACTACCAGTGGGATTTCTCTCCACACTCTGTACAGACGTCACACAAAGGCAGTTGGTAGGCACTTACAGGTATATTATCAGGAACCATTGGTCTGGGAGAAAACCAAATTCTCCTCCCTGCCCCATGCTTCAGGCTAGGTTACACACTTGTTTTTGTGGTACTCTGATCTGAGAAGCAATTCAATACTTTTCTCCTCTGAAGTATCAGGAATAAAATCACCATGCTAAATAAGAGAACAATAAATTCTGACTCCCGGTCACCTGTTCAAACTGTGTTAGCAATTAGAAGGGAGAAGTATTTATCTGCCAGCCCATTATAAATGCCTTATTTTTCACTGACCATGAAAAATGTGTCTGGCACCAGAGTTACAAGTCTGGCAAGACAAACGTCCATTTACTGTTATAAAATGGGCATTTCATGCTGCATTTGCAGTAATCACACTGAAGTACAGAAAGTTACAGGCTTAGTGAGAATGATTTGCTTGATAAATGAGGGTTGTTTATGTAGTTGTAAGACTTCGGTGTGGCACAACATGCATTGCTTATTAACACTATCCATTAACTCCTGTTCATCTCCAGCAGGCATTACAGCAAGCTCCACTAAAGCTAGACTCAATTGAACTGACATCTCTCATAAAGATAAAGCATCCTGTAACTACTGTTTGTTTCATTGTTAAGCACCAGTAATCTGCTATGTCACTAAGAAATGAGAAAATAAGTTATTCTAGTCCCTTCAAAGTGAGTTCTAAGCAATCTAGCATTTGTTTTCACTAGGACATACATAAAGCTCTTTACCAGCATTGCCCCACAATGATCCCCTGCTGCCAATGTTCCAGAGAGGAAGCTATTTAGAATGCCTTCAATGCTTCTGTCATGCTTTATGTTTCACATAAGAAATCTCACTTACCACACAGAGAAGCCAAAACACAACATACAGTATTTGTGTTTTGGAAAAAAGATCTTGTCCAAACTTTATGCACACAATAGCTTCAAGGAAGGCAATCACCCTGTGGGTAAATGAAAGCAGAGGGGACAGTGATTACAAACATGAAGGATTTAACTCGTATGTTCTCAACTTGGACCCCAGACTGTCAACTCTAAACAAGCACTACCCTCTAGCGAGCCCACACCTCCCTGACACCACCATTAACTGAAATTCTTTGACAAATGTCTTTTTCTTTCTATACTTTTCTCAGCATAAACAGCACACAAAAAGTGATTGACTGGCACTTCACTGTTCCATGGGGCTCCAGGGAGTGTGTGCCAATAGCAGAGAATCTTCAATTGTGCCTCCACTGCGCTTCAGCTCTCACCATGTTTCTTTTCCATGCTGAACAACCAACAGACTCCCTTGATGGATGAACTAGAATTGTGTTTTGTTTATGTCTCTACTGGATGCAAATGTACTACAATTCTAAATTGTCTAGTTTGTTTGCTTCACATGTATTTCCCATATTTTCACATATGAGAAAATTGATGTGAAACAACATTTCAAATTCTCTGAGAATCCATGCATTTGCTTTGGTTTATCTGTAAACTCAGGTCCACATGACAACCTCAGAGGATTTAGGGAGAAATGTGAGGGGAAAAAATACAGTTTCTACTTCCCTCTCTGACATTAAAAGAATCAAAAAAAAGTATCTCCATCTCTCTCCCTGCTACCAAGTGTTTACATCTTTTCAGGTTCAAAGCTATTAAGGCTTGTCCACCACTTGTTTATGAATCCAAAGTTTCTATTGTCTGCCATGGAAATAAATATAGTTTGGATAGGTCCTGAAGAGAAAATTACATATGTTTAACAACACAAGTGTAGAAAAGTGACACTAAAAACCTGCATTAGAAGTGTAGAAAATAGACTTATTTCAATCTGAAGCAAATCATGAAAAGCACTATTAAATTTAGAGTGTAATACTTAGCTTGCTCAATAGAGACTTTAAGGTTGTACATCTGAGCAATGCATGAAAACTAATCACCTATGTGCAGACACACTTAACATCAGCTTAAGTGTTCCAGTCTCCCAAGCCTGACACAGC
This sequence comes from Trochalopteron elliotii, assembly GCA_024734555.1. Classification (NCBI taxonomy): domain Eukaryota; kingdom Metazoa; phylum Chordata; class Aves; order Passeriformes; family Leiothrichidae; genus Trochalopteron; species Trochalopteron elliotii. The sequence continues at coordinate 52,899 of JANPWX010000022.1, forward strand.
AGGACACATTCCCTACCAGTATTCTCCATAACCAGTTCACAAAAATGGCACTACTGCCTTTCAGAGAAGACCCAGTTTCCTCCATGGAAGAGGAAGGAAAATGTGTGCTTGACTAAACCACTGCTATTGAAGAGATGGTCCTAGTGCAAGTGATACATCACAGCTTTCCCAGAACTATTTAATGTGACTTCCAGCATGATGACTGGGGCAAAACTTAAAACTGTGACAGTAACGTCCAGCTGACCAATACACAAATCAATGAGATGCATATTAGAAAAAATTGAGAACAGTATTACTCTCTTGGGTCACTAATTAGTTTTCTTTCTTGGTTTTATATTACTCTTACTGATCCAGCTGCAGACTAAAAAAATCATGAAACCAAACTACAGGAGTGGGAAGAGAAAGACCACCATCAGGAAAGCACAGAGTTATGATATACTCAAAGGTATAAATAAAACAAAAGACTATTTTCAATAAGGACTCAAAAAAAATACAGCTGTTTGCCCTGAATTTATACATTCTTTCTGTTATTTCTGTCAAGAATACTTGGGTTAAGCACATTTTACAATAGGACAGCTATTACAGTTGATGAAGTGGTAAACCAAGATAAAGAAGGATGCTAACAGTGAAAGGTGTTAGCGTCCTACTGAAGGGTGATGAGAGCACTCCATAGAACTAAATATGGTAAGTTTTCATTCAAACAAAAGAGTCTTGCAACATCCTAACAGATATTCCTTCTTGAAAGGCTTCATCTTAATGAAAATAGTGCAGTTTCAGCAGGGCTGTTGCATTGGCCTTGTTCATGCCTTACTTTGCTTACTGTACATCCATCAAGAATTGCAATAGTTATGTCAAGTTGAAAAGAAACAGTTTTGTGCTAATGAAAGGCACCAATTTTAATTACATCCACAGTTAGGCTGCTTGAAATTCCATTTGTGCCTTTAGAAGTGTCTTGGTTACCACAGATATGAATGTTCTGTAGGTTTCTTTTATTTGCTCCAGAAATTATATTCTAAGTAGTTAAATTACTGGAAGATTTCATCTTTTTCTGCAATCAACAGAACCTCCTCTGATTTTTCTAGGAGATCACAGAAGTAAGCAGTAGGAAGAAGAATACTTATTCCATACACATTTCCCACTATTAGATCAGACTATGGGTGAATGTTCTATTGCAGTTCTGGTTAAGCAAACCTACAGACATATTTGGGTATCTATTTATTGACACACATGACATTAATGTGTTCAGTGAGAGCTTTGGACCAAGGATGATGGGTTTTGTAATCCTTAACAACTTTTCAGAAGCAACCACACAAATTCTTCATTTAAAGGTATCCTATAAGAGAAAAAGAGATTGCAGCCAAGGTCACCATGGCTCAGTACACTCATAGAAATACTGGACAACCATGGCTTGTTTCACTGTCTTCTGCTCGGATGCTGCTAACAGCAGCAATGCCCACCTTGGAAGCCAGGGAAACACTACTCTCACAACCATCAAGCAAAGGCAAGCTGTAGAGGCAAAAGTTTTTTACCTTCTCACCTGACTGAGAATATGGGCAGAAAGGTCAATGGTACTTTGAAAGAGCCTAGCTTTATCCAGTAGTTCCTAGTTCTTCCTTCTGTTGTCTTAACTCATTCCATCACTCCCCATGTTCTACCTCCAAATTCAGAATTTCCCTTTCCTCTGAATTTGCAAAACCAAAATAAGACAAAGACTGGCTTCATGAGAACTGCCTGTTTCTATGCTGGATCCACCCTTAACACTTTCCCAAGTGCTTCAGGAATGCAGCAAGTATACTTACCCAAACACCCAGCACTGAGTTCCCACCCTCTTGCATTGTGTGTCTGTGAGGTAAGCATAGTATTGCCTGAGAAGAGAAGCAAAAAAATTCTTCAGTGAAGTTGAAAGTCCTCAAAATGTTTACATTTAGAAAAAAACATTGTGTTGCAGATGTATCTATAGTGAAAATGAAGTGCTGATGGTTAAATTAACATGCAATCATTCTGGATGTCTACCAGATGGCTTCAATTCTAGTAAAACAGATTACCACATATATCAAATAGCTCGAGACAACAGAGAAAACAACCCTGAGAGCAAGGACTGGGAAAGTACCCAAAATAGTAGGCTAGCAACATTTGTTTCCTGCCTCTCCACTGAGTCTCCAATTCTTATAGGCAAACTGCAACAGTTTGAAAACAATTAGAGAATCCCTGATTTTTTTCCACAGTTTGTCTTTTATTTATTAAAAACTACATTTTCTTGAGAAGTGTGGGTCTGAATCTTGAAAGAATGTGGCTATCCCATATCCTGTTTGAATGGTTTAACCACTGGCATATTTTCCTCCCAAGAATAGTATAATTTTTCACTATTTTGAAAACAGTATGGAGACCATTCTGCTTAGCTCTCTATGCTCCAGAAATTCAAGAGTTTAGAGAGGGGAATTCCAAAGAAGTGGAATCAAAGTTCCTGTTCTCAGTTTCTGATTTCCACTGACAGCTGGAGAACACAAATGTTATTAGTCCAACAATACAAGGACTGCTAAAGAATAAAGACTTCTACAGGTGTGCAAGTGTTACAAAGAAAAACAAAAATCCTTACAAATTCACCTATACAAGAGCTCACAGAGTGTTTAGTGTGATTTAACTAACAGTGTGAAATCACTGCACACAACTTGAGATGGTATTTGAGGAATAAACCAATTTATGGCTGCCATTTAACTGTTCAAGGTAACATCACTTTGGACATGAACAGGGAATTCTCTGCTTCTAACTTCTGATCTGTGTAAATTCTGTCTACCTCCAACTACATAATGGGGAAAAAAAGAAAAGTGAGGGCCTTTGCTAACAAGGTCACACACCTGACCAAAAGCAAATTCATGTTCCTATACAGCTGTTAATGCTGCATACATACTGTTCTGTTCTCACAATAAGCTACTGCTTGACCACAATAAGGAGCTGTTAGAAAAAGCAACAGCTCTATTTTTCCTCATCTACACTTTTGGGAGCACCTGACTCATTAACTTGAATACTTTCACATGCAGTCCTCAAGGATAACATATACAGTGAATTCACAAAACATGGAGATGCTACTACACAAACAGGAGAAGGAACAGACTGGCCCTGCATCCCTATGGCGACACAGTTGTTTTTGTACATTTTACCTCATTAGTTGATTTGTCAGGAAATACGTTGTATTGACAAGTGATGATTGCTTGCATTTCATGGTGGCAAAAGCATACATTTTGTGAAATGTACCATACTTATTCACAAACTATATGTAGTTCTTGGATGCCTAGAAGTTAAAGCTACTTTAAACTGAAAAAAACCCGACCAAAACAAAAGATTTACCTTACAGTGGGTGCTGTAATGATTCCTATGAAGAGAATTCTCCCCCAGCTTAAAGGGTGGCTTGCTTGGAACACAAAGATATGTTTCAAAAAGAATGTGTTCAACTCAGTTAGCTAGATTAAAAAAAAAGCTAGTTAATAGTGTTCAACTTACATAACTCCTAATGAGTTAGTACAGAAAATGTGCAAAGATTAATATGGAAACTATAATACAGAAAGAAATCTATGTTCTACTATAGCCCTGTTGGTAAGATTGCCCATTGAAAGAGGAGTTCCTGCTCTGCCTTTTGCTAGGACAAGCAAGTAATATACGAGTAAAACAAATAATTCTCCCCTAGAAACCTCTATGAAAGCATTTGCTCTCTTTCCCAATACTCATTGAGACCAGACACTGCTTCACAGTGCAGAGGTCTTCTGATAACTTGCATATCCTAAATCAGGTACAAATGACCAAGGCAATTTTGGGAGAGAAGCAGAAGAGATCATATATTAAAGAAACCCTCAAACAACTATATGAAATATTTATGGATTTCCTTTAAAATAGTAAATTAAAAATTTTTTAAAAATCACAAAGGCTTTATTTTTTAAAGCATTGGTGACACATTATAGAGTCTTGCTGGATCAGTGACAGTATTCTGAATACCATTGATCCATTCAACAGTCAATGGGAAAGGAAAAAATTCAAAAAAAGCAAAGCAAAACAAAGAAACACCCCCGCACACAAACAACCCCATCACATCAACATGACAAAACCAAAAAAAATTAAAATTCCACCAGCCAAACCCCACTGTCTAGCAGTTTTGAAATCTGTGTCGATTGCAAAAAGCCAATATAGCAATCTGTAACATTTGGCTTTTTCCACAGATTCTGTAATTACACTCCTGAACTACCACATAACTCCCATGAAAGTGCCCTGTTCAATTCTACATTATCAATTCATTTAACTGTGGATTTCAATAACAGACATTCCATCAGAATATTATTTAGTCCAACATAGCCAACAAGTAACTGAACTGATAGCAGCTTTGATTTCACAGGATTTATTTCTTACCTGCCAAATAATCATGAAAAGGTAGACTCCAGCCACTCTCTGAAATGAAGACTTTGGATCAAACCAGCGGACGTAGGTCCAGCTGGCCGGGGTGAACTGTAATACAGCTCTTTTGATTTTCCCTGTGGTTGTGTGAATGTCCCTGGGAAAAAAATAATGGCTGGAGTAAATACAAGGAATATGCCAGAAGGAAAAACAAAAAAGCAACAGCCCTGTTACTGCTGTTTCTGAGGAGCAATCACATTTTTTTGATCAACAGCAGAGATCTTCTCACACACAACTATGTACCAGGCAAGGGGGAATCCAGAAAAATAATCTATTAAGCATTTCAGTCAAGGTGCCTATTCTGCTAAAGAACTCCACCCTTCTCTACCCTCAGTCAATAACTCAGTAACTAACTACAAAAAACATTTATCATTCCCTTCACAAAGAAATGAGGACAACAATTCTGCAACTTCCTTGGAAAATCTAGAGGTTATTTCTTCCTAGTCTATGTTGTCACTGCTCGAAGCCCAAACACTCCTTGTTCTAGAGCTCACTGACATCAATCCTTCAAGAATCTGTCAGATTCATTATTCATTATTTGTATAAGGGGCTAGCTCCACAGGTTTAATAATACTACACCTCCAGCACACATAAGCCCTGCTGTTCTGACATCAGATGCATGTGGACCCCCTGGAGAGGTGTGATAGCACTGTTAAAAGCTAGAAAGCATTTAAATTCCACTTTGAAAGGGCATTTTAATGCAGGCTCATCTGACATGTATTACTGATCCTTGCTTTTGATAACATTAACTCAGATGAGCAACTGCATCCAAAGGACACAGAATCTAAGAAAAACTCAGAGCTTCCTCTTCTGAAGGAAGATTAGCAGGACTAGAAGCCAGTTTTCACCCTGTTATTTCTCTGGCCCTTCTGGACCAAAAAAAAAAAAAAACAACCAAACAAAAAAACCCCTCAGATTTGATATTTCCAGTGTTTGTGTTCTTCTAGGCTGGAGAGAGCTTAGGTAAGAGAGAATCTTCTAAACTTTAAGATCTGTATAGGGAAAGGGACAAGGGCACAGAAATTCACACAAGGTACAAATATGGAAGTCAAGATCTCAGTTCCTTTTCCATCTCTCAAGGCAATTCACTGCACTTGACCCTGTTTCATTTACACTATTGGTAATGTGCAGATAATCATGCTTGCTACCAGCTAGCAGGGAAGAAAGCAGGAGAGGAGCAAGAAGCTATGGAAGAAACCACACCTGGACAGCTAGGAACTGACACTTACTGGGCCATAAGCTGTTGTCCTTTTACACAACAAATACCTCTTTATTTTACAATTACTCCATTTATTTTAGAAGGTCAGCAATGAGGTAAGGCAATTCACAGTACAGGTACCATCAGCCCCATGTCCCTACTGCAATTACAGCTAGTGCTGACAGATTGCCACACTAGTGCATCACCAAGGTGAGCCCAAATCAAGTTTAAAAATGTATGATGAGAAAACCATCACCATTTGTTTTGCTCCCTGACTTCCTCAAAGTTTTATGTATACAAAATAAACTGAAAATGCAAATAGCTTTAGTATTTTGTATTGTCCATTGGCATCAATGCTTGTAACTTAAAATTGCAAAGGAAAATCATATATATATATACAGTCACATTTACAAACACATGCTGTACAGTAACATTGCTATGACATTGATATTTAACATTTAAAATAAAATTACAGCACTGTGAGCGCAGGCAGATTCCATGCTAATTTTACACATGCAAAGCAACGTTTATCAAGCTTAAATTTAGACCTACTTGAAGCTTGCCCAGTGATAGGTCCTCATCTCCAAGAAACGACAAACTACCATGCCCAACCAGATGCCACCCCCGTTACAAAGCAGGATGTCCAAAATGACTTGATCCCACCAGCATTCAGCAAAATTAGGCAGAAGGTGCATGAAGAAGAGCTATAGAATACAGCAAAAAGATTCTGGGTGAGGAACAGCACAGAATTCATATAAATTCACATTTAAAGTACACATTCAAAAATCAGCTTTTCAGTACACAGCATACTTCAAGGGCATGAGCCACAGCCACAGAAATTTGATGGGCATCCTTCCATTAACTTCAGAAAGCCTTGAACAGAACCACACAAGACATCAGAAGTTTCTTTCTCACTGTTTCCTGTTGAGACTATGCCTTATATAAGGATACCATGCAGCTGTTGGCCTCTCAAAGATGATATATGACATATTAATAGAAATGTATAAAACAAGCAGAACTACTGCATTTCTTGGAGGAAATAAGGTGGATTGTGCTTTAAAAAAATAAAGAGAATCTTTGTTTCATTTTTGCTAAATAGTTTCAAGTAGTATGTTTTCTAAACCAACAATAAGATGCAGCAATTAAAATGCTTGCATTTGTAACAGCTGTCAGAACTAAACCAGAACTTATGTCCTGGTATTCAGGACATAAGACTTCTCTATTTCAAAACTCTATTTTCAGGAAATTTAGTGACTGTAAAAAAATTAAGAGTTCAACCACATTTCAGATAATATTTCAGCAAGCTTTGCTGCTGTACTTGATACAGAATGGCTCAAGAAATTAAGAGGACATTCCACTTTACTGATGCAGTGAAGGGAACAACTGGCCAGAGTTAAGGCAAGATATAAACATATTTTACCAAGAGCTAGAAACAGATTCACTACCTCTCTCTCTCCTTTAAGAAAAATAATTTAATTCTCTTATTCTATAAGAAAAATCACTGCAATCCAAAACATAGACTGGAAAAGTTACCTATGGACAGGAAATCAAGACAGTCATGTGTTAAGCAGTCCCTCTGCAATGCTTAAAGAGATAATTAACAAAATACATAGCAAACTAAAGAATGCATATCCACAAAAACAGTACAATTCTTGTCAGTTAATGTACATACATTGTGGCTGTGGAAGATTATTGGTATGATTTTGTAATAAAGTTTCTTTTTTTTAAGTGATGTAAACATAAAGTACTGAAAAAAAATCAGATTTGAGAAAAGGAACAAGAAGCATGTTTTCTGTATATAACAAGAATGAATGCTGGCCCATTTATAGTACATTGCAGTGACTAATACTGGCAATGACAATTCCTGTGAAAACTCTTGCAAAAGTGTATCAAAACCACTTGTTTTTCTTTGACAAAGCTATGTGAATTTCAACCTTTTCCAAAAACAAAATTTGAGTTTCTCTTCAGGACTCAAGAGATAGAGTGTTGTTCACTACCTGCTAAAGTTTCCCTTTCATCTTTTTCATTAGCCTACAAATATCAGGCAAAGACACCAGAAGTTACAGATAATGAGGCAGCAAAACCCACAGTACAGGTATTTGCCCAACAGTCTCTAAGGTTCTCTAGCTGCTTTCTCAGAATGAGAGACCAAGGCCTGCCTGCTTCTCAACTTTAATCCCACAGTATGGAGCATGAGCCAAGTTTCCCATTTCAGAACAAGGAGTTGGCTGAAATCCATTAATGCTAATGGGAGATGCTCAGCTAAATCCCTGTGTAGCTGCCCTGGGAACTTCTGGAGGTTTCTAATTACTCTTCTGAATTATCTAATTCATCAAAAATGTATTTGAGTGGTGATAACACATCTGTGTTTTGAACCTTGTCCAACACATTGCCTGTTCCAATAATGTGCCTTCCAACATGGGGAACACTTGACACCTGATGCTGTGTCAAATTGAAGACGAGGGCTGTGCGATGAACAGTAAGAGTATGAGTGAAACAATTCTTTTTCAGAGGGAAAAAATGAGTACAATAACTAGCTAAGGTGTTTTCTGTGAATGGGTACTTGTGAAACCCCAGACTTAAGCAATTTCAAAATCACCTAGAAAACACAGTATCCTTCAATGCCACAGAGCAAAAACACGTTTTGAAGAGGAACTCATGGCACCAGGATTTTCATGCTTGAAAGTTTAATTTTAGATGAACAAATCCTTATCTATGTTTCTAAACTATAAATGCTTTGTCAGATAAGCCAAACATTCTCAAGACAGCAAGCTTTACAGAAAACTGATTTTAAAGACTAAGTTCAGGTGTTTACATCAAGAAGATCCCTCAACTGCATTTCACTTGTACATTATACATGACTATACACAATGTGTGATGTTGTATGGAGGTAAAGGGACTATGAGAGTAGATCACAGATATTGAAAGTGAAAAAGGAGAACAGTTGCTCTAAATTAGGAAATATGTTAAGTAGAAAAAGTAGCATGATCCCCATAACAGCAGAAAATAAATTATAAATGACACAAATAGGCTGACCTAGACTTCCTTTGTATTCAAGGAGTAATAAATCACTTACCTAAAACCCAGCTTGCTGTTGTCTGCTCATTCAGCTGCATCAATTAGTCAGCATCTGGTTTATAAGACTTAAAATGTAAATCTATACTGAGGACTAGAGGCCATCCTTCTAGTAACATTCACTCTTCCCCCAAGAACAATTCACGTCTCATACCTTTGCTGATAATTAAGATAAAGGAGAGGCCTACCTCAGTGAGCTCCCAGGTGATGCTAATAGTCCAGCACAGCCCATAGCTGCGGATCAGCAAAGCCTTCATAGCCCAGCCCCAGAAATGTCCAAAAGCAAATATATCAAAGTGGCTCAGGATTCTCTCCCAGGTGATAACATGACAGTTCACTGCATACTCCTGTTAAGAAAAGAAAAAAAACCCAGAACAAATTTTGTCCATCAACACACACCTTCAGAAAGAAGAAACATCTTTCCATCCAGTGCAATAAGCCTGGAATTACAAGGGTATTAAAATTAGCATTATTTAATTTTCTTATCCATCTAAACTGTGGCAGAAAACTTCCAGAATTAAGACTTGGTGTCATCACAGCACAGCTCTAATTTAAAGGGAAGTAGAATAGACCTTGGTGCCTGAAGAAGCATGTATTTCCTAAGTGACAGAGAAGCAACAAAAACAATAAAATCAGGAACAATAAAACCAGCAAATAGTACTCCAGAAAATACTTATTTGCCTTTCTTTGGAGTCTTGATTTGAAATAAGCACCTTTTCCCCACATTCATGCCACCTGATAATCAGATGTGGCTTATTAGTGGCTAATCCGCCCCAGTTTCTGATGTAATGTTCCAGTAATGTTACACATGACAATGTTTACTTGAGTATCTTTTGCGTCTTATTTTCCTCATGAAAACAATTTCTCACAACCCATTCATATTGAGCATGTTCAGTCACAGGCTTGGATTGAAAAAAAATTCAGGAGAAGATTAAAGGGAACTTGCAAACATCTTTCCACAGATGAGCATTAGATTCCTTAAGAATACTATTTAATATTCTAGTCACCAATGATAAAGGAACTGGGTTGTCATAACACGTTGTACAGCAGTTGCTAGAAATCACTGCTCAACAAGAAAAAAAAATTGTTAGCCATCAGGAGGCTGTGGGATTCTGTCTCATCACTGGGCACAAATTGAATGATTCCTACCAGGAAACACACATTTTAAAAAATCTCTGCTCTTCAATCTTCCTAAAATACACATTGCCACCTGCAGGTGACAACATAGCACTGCTCAGTGCTGTTGAATCAAGCATTCTGTTTCAGGCCAGAACTATTGCTAATCCTGCACAAATGAACACAAATGAACACAAATGATCAAGTTGAAAAGGAGATAGCACAGAAAGATTTAAATCGTGGCCACCACAAAGAGAAGAATGCACAATTTCATATAAATCTTTCTATCAGCAGGCAGTTAAGTCCCACTGTGGGATGATAGGAGTTGTGTAGGTTACTGTAAGTAACCCTTACTGCTGGTGCTTTCTCATACATGCCTGTGCTGCTGGTCAGAGAAAGGTGCACCACCTTTCTAAGGCCTGCAAACCTGCAGCTTTAGTCCACCAAGAGAACTAAAACTGGCTCCTTTGCCAGCTTGAGAAGCACAAAATATACCACAGTATGTGCAGGCTCCTTGCTGCACCACGATATGATGAGTGAACACAATGAGGCTACTCCAAAAGTAAGGTTTTTTTTCTACAGCTCTTGCTTTTTCACTTTTATTTTTCCTGGAACATTTTCCCCTTTGTCTCATTTTTCCATCTGCAGTTCTGCCAGCCATACAGTGAAATGTGTTGAACTTTTTTTTATACTCAAGCAACTTTGCTAGTCCTGTGCAAGTGACAAAGCTGCAGCCTTCATTACAGCTGCATTTTAAAAATTTACTCCAATTTTAAATGACAATATCTGGAATGCAAAGCAGACCAGGGCAAGTTTCCACTGACTGCTACAGTCAGGGAATCTGCTGTTCTGTGGTTCTGTGCCAGGTTCCTCCCTTAGTTAGAATCTATTTCTAATTTAAATGACAGGAGAGCCAGGTGAATCTGACAAACCAACAGACTCCTGGTCTCAGCACCCTTTTGTTGCTCAGCAACACCACTGATGCCCATGCTGGAGCTCCATTTAGGCACATGTACTCCCCCCATCCTAAGGGCAGGCTGCCCTCACCTCTCCCCCAGCACAGGTGGCTCCTGAAGAACCCAAACTCACAGCCCTGGAGCTGCACAGCACGTACTGCTGACAGGCTGGGGTGCAATACCTGAAGCATCCAGTTTTCCAGGCAAGGAGCATGCACACAGCCCTCACTATCAATCAACTAATGTGAGCTTACTGTGCTGTCAAGCTTTCCATTCCTCCATCTGCTACAGGGCAGGAGTTTGCAGTCACTGCTGATGAGGTGCTGTGCATTGGTTTGCACAAGCAGTAAATTGCCATGTGTGAAAGACAACCTCAATTTCCCTACTCATGAGGCATGAGCCCTATAAAAGCACCTAGTATCCAAGTAACCACGGTGGATAGATGCACAAACCCAAGGTCAAGGGAGCATGTTGGTCAGGTGGCGAGGAGTAATTTAATGTGATAGTGAGGAGGGCAACATGGGCAACCCATGCAGTAACCCTCTTCTGCCTGGTGCTCAACTGCTCACACCCTTCTCCCAGGCCTCCTTTTACAAGCACAGCTCTCCATGTTCGTGTCCCCACCTGAAGAGGAATGTTCTCTGTACGGAAAACTCTCAGTTTACTGAGCAAGCTGTTCAGTAAACAGAAAAACAAGCCTGGCTTTCTATGCCACTCCAGATTATGGTCTATGGAAATAATTTCCAGCGGTAACAGCAACAGTGCTCAGTTGCTGACTGACTGGAAGGGAGCAGAGTCCTGCAGCTGCCACACAAACATGTACTCCACAAGCTCCATAGCACGACAGAAATATACTCAACTCAGAGCAACAAGATGAGACCAAAGTTCTTTGAGTGCAGCACTATGGCATCAAAAATCCTGATCTGGGACACATACCATACAGGCTTCATTTAGATAGTACCTTGCTAAGTCTATTTTCAGTATCTACGCTCATATCTATTACCAAAAAGAATCCAAAGCCACCCCACTGCAAACACATATCATATTCCAAATTGCACATTCATCCAAACATCTACATTAGAAAAAAAAAAACACTGAGAAGACTGTTTTTCACGCCACCTGATTTCAATGTAAATACCATCCTTGACAAAAAGGACTTAATGACTCTGTCAAGTATAGGCACAAACTTGCATTGCTCATGCCACCAAATTCAGATTTATCCATTCCCACTCATATATAACATACCTAAAGCACGTACAATAAAGTGCCATGGATACATACCATAATATCTGCTTCTCTTGTGGCATATCGTAGATTAGGGTCCAGCCAGTACATCACTGCTTTTACCTGCTCAAAGTTAAGGAAGAGCAGGAACACCAGGAACAGAAAATAGAGCACACTGAGACCTGTGAAAAGACTCAGTTTTAAAATCATGTTCACTCACAAAACTGCTTGGAACACAGAGTCCAAAAAGCCATTTTCAGTTGTTCTACACATGAATTTCTATATGCAGCAGCTACATGCAGAAAAGCTGAAGAGACACCAGTCAGATGGCAATGTCTGAGCACCCAGCCCTTCATATCCCCTCCTGTGACAAGTGATATAATACATGCTCAATTGCATGAACCCAATCAAAACAAAATCAGTCTAATCAATTTAGATGTGCAGTACAAGGCTGTGATCAGGAAGCTCCTTAGTAAGAGATACATTAGGACCCAGGATTGCATTAGCCCTGTCCCTTTGCCTTAAGTATTCCTGGTCTCATTAATGCAAGCCCCTAAGCCTTTACACAGATTTCAACATAAAGATCAATTTAATAATGCCACCTGGCAATTCTGAGCTGTGCTGGCAATAAGGAGTAACTATAAATATAAACTAATGCATGTCTGAATTACTTTTGTGAGCTGGAAAATTTGCTGCTTGAACTTTTCGAAGAAAAATATGATTATTATTTATTTTCACACAACTATGAATTATGAAACACAATTGCATTTGGGAGTACCATTTCTCTCCTCCAGTTTGAATAAGGATTTTGGTTTTTTTAAGAAAAAACTTATTAGAAGTTGAGTCCTAGGTGTAGCTCTGTGGGTAGCTGAAGCTTTTGTTGGAACCATATCTTTACATTATTCACAAGCTCACAGATATCCAAGACCACATTTAGAGGAGGCATATAAACACTATTTCCATAGCCTCAAACATACTTGTATCCTGCAGCAATGTCGTGGAAGGCAGAAAGACTAATGTGAATAAACTTAGGATCTGCCATTCAAAATAAACTGCAGCAATTCTAGAAAGGCCTTTTGAACTATACCAGGACACACATGTTGATGGCCCCAATGTACACCAGAAAGCAACTCTTGTTCCCAGACACACATGTGCACAGGAAGTATCTATATGGTCCTGTGCAGCCCCTCCCAGAAACATGAGGGGAACAGATGTCACCCTGCTAAAGGAAGCACAGCCTGCAGGCCAGGCTGCATCTGGAAATGTTGAGGACACACCAGTCCTGCCCTTCACCTACTGAAGGGGTCTGAGAATTGAAGCACAGCTAAATGAACCATGCCAGAAGAAGCAGAATTACACAGGGAAAAATGCTGCCCCTGATTTTGCGTGCAGCCTTTTCCCAAAAGTACAGAGGTCAAGCTCTGACAGCAGCAACATTGAGAATGACCTTTTACTCTACAGGTGGTGAAACCACCTAAGTGAGCAGTAGCACCTGTGTTTCCCAAACTTCCCAAGAAGCAGGTTTGTTTAATGAGTACTGTCTAATCAGCAGTACCCTCTCAATGTCAACAGATGAGCAATCAGCTACTTTGAGAAGCTACTTATTTTTAGATATAAGGTGGCAGGAGAAAGGAACATTCAGTCTGCCTAAAAATAATCAAATGTGCGGTCTAGCATATGTTCTGGGAGCCCTGAATTATTTGAAAATAAAATTCCTCATGATTTTGCTGTGTAATTCAGATGTTTAAGGAGCAGGATTTCACTTGTTAGTTTTGTAGCTAACAAAATTATTTTTCAAACTATGAATGCAACTGATATTTATAGGTACTTTTAATGACATAAGTTAAGAATATGAATAATTATATGTCAAGAATTTAATAAATGCTAACCTATGCAACAATACAATTTATTAAACATATAAAGTAATAGCATATTTTGCAAATAATGAAAAGAAACCACCTACTCAAGTGGATTTAGAAGTCAGACAGTATATGCAGCAGCTGGGGTTGGAAGAGCTGACAGTAGGAAAGGTGTGAGGGAAGGAGATTGGAAAGCACATAGCACAAACAGTATCAGAACGAATGATCCCTTTTTGGTGATTTCATTTACCCCATCCTGACACAGAGTAACTACAACAGTATTCCCAAACATAACTAAGAGAGGATTATAAGCAACTGCTCAGGAGTGGGAGGAAAGTAACATTCACAGAAGTTTGATGCACAATTATGTTTTGTGACAATCCATTAATGAGAAAGTTAAAAAGGCAGGTCCTGCAATATCAGTGCAAAAGTCAGAAACACAAACTTACCAAAAACCATCCTCCATAGAGCAGGGTGAGGACGTGTAAAGGGTCCTATAGACAGCAAACAAAAAGCTTATTAGGACACAGTCATTAAGAACCATAAAACTTATTTTTGAGTATATCACATATGACTACTTGGCATGAGCATGGATCAGTTAGTTCTTCATCAAACTATGTAATACCTCTGAAAGCTGGAGCTCTGTGTTGTTAAAAAAAAAAAAAAGTAACAGCAGATTTCAGGGTGGAAAAAGGAGACTGCCATTTGGTAACATGAAGACAATTTTTCACTGTTTTTATGGAGTCATGTCCAGAACAGTAGCATGCTGTTTGTTCAGCAGACGCCACATCTCAGGTGTCACCTGAGGATGTCCTGACCTGGTTTCCAGACTGCAGCTTGCTCCCAGTTAAGACATCCCATACAAATTTGTCTGTATTAACAAAGAAACATGACACTTAGCCTTCAGACCAACAGGAAATGTTACCCAACAGGCCTCCTGAAATTTCCAAACTGAACATCATACAGCTGACAAGAAGGAAGACACCTATGCTCTTTACCAGTGTCAAATTATTTACTTTAGAGCCATTGATGAAACTGATTTATTAGACTAAAAACCTCTCAACTAATGTGAACAGCAGAGAAAGTAAATCTGGTAAAACTGGAAAATATCTAAAGATGAATCATACATTTAAGGTAGCAAGAAGTGGCTCAACAAATATTTTCAGCACACACTGCAGACCACTCTTTCACCACTGTATGCATAAAGCTCATTTTTCTCTGGCATTCAGTTTTTCAGGCAGAGCTTTGTGAAAAGTGTGCATATAGGACTTCTAACATATGGGAAAAACACATCCCAACTCTGCAATACAAAGCTGCCCTGAACATGATCAGTGTTTTTCCTGAACACTGCCAATTGTGAGATAGTTTAGACTAGATACAAGAATCATGATTTTGCTGACAGCAGTAAATAAAAATTAAAAAACCAAAACAGACAAACCAGGCAGAATCATTTCTTCCAGAGAATTAATGATACACAAATGTTCTTATGCTTTTACACGTTCTGCTTCTCAAATGACCACCAAAAGTTCTGTTCAACTTCTACTGAACAACTGTGGTTTTACATTGTACATGCAACTTAAACCATTTATATCACTATCTTCTGGTAAGGTGTTGTGTCTGAGAATGTTTAGAATTACACTTCTGTTGAAACACACTGAGGCAAAGTCATCCTAAACATTATTTAAGGGTCTGTTAGTATCATTACTTAGCAATCTGAGCTGCAACTGCACATCTGCAAATACGACACTGATTTTGAGAACTTGGCTTCCTTGTTAAATACAGACTATAAATAACAAGCTATAAATAACACTTATCTCTGCTCGAGTATGACTACAACCCATTTTAGACTGTTCCTTAATATAAAAGAATTCAAATGACTAAAGAAAAAATACACTGAAAATTGGTATTTAAATAAAAGTCAAAGTAAATGTACTGGCAATAAAGAGAATTTCACATTTAAAAAACATGAAGTATAAGCTGTATAAACCTTACTCACCATTAGGAAAAGCTAGAACACTGATGATTAGAAAGAAGAAAATCACAGAGAGGATGCCCCTCCAAATATTATCCTCTGGTACAGAATCATCCCTAAAGAGACAGACAACACAGTATTAAAGTACATTATAAGGATGAAGTCAATAGGCTCTCAAGATATATTAATAAATAAGGAACACATGGAAATTAAATATAAGAAATATGCATGCTCATTATGTAACAAGTTAGGATAGTAATTGCACTGAATGATTTTCACACTGCACTTCTGGGTGTCCCTTTCTTACAAGATGGTTAAATATTTAGTAAACACATGCAAGCCATGGCATGTGTTGGAAGTGGCACATAGCACTGTTAGAAGTGAGTGCAGAAGCAATGACCAAATTTAACATAAGGTGGAAAAAATCTTCCTGCATTAATGTTTATAGAAACATTATCAAATTACTTTTGCACAGCAACTTTTAATTTTACACCTAAATTAAAACCTCTGGAAGCCTGGATGTAATTCCTAGGTTCCCCTCTGCTGTTTTGGTGCTGCTTGCAATACCCTTCACTTTTCTTTGCCTATCCTCAACATCAAATGCTGAGATAGGGGCAGAAATAATTATTACAATCAGTCTTTAGAAATAATGAATGCACAGCTCGAATCTGTAACAGAGACACAGCACAACTTAAAAGACCCAAGGAAAAATACCAATTTGCTTTTAGATCTATTAAGCAAAAGCTCTGAATATAATATGCATTATTTGTGCTACTGTTACATTTTACCCAGAAGACAGACCTAAGAATTCAGTTTGGAATGCCAAGGCAAATTTGAGAGAGCCCTTTCTTTTCAGGCAGGTAGAATATGGTAGCAAGATTAACAAAATAGTCCTCACTCCACTTTTCTAACCAGCAGACAGCTTCTGGGATACTTCAGTAACATAAACTTCAGACAATTGTCATTTAAACACTGAATATTTCATAATGTATCACCCACTACAACTAAAGTTAAAGTTTTATTATCTGCCTAGTTTTCATGTACTTATGATTGGTTTATTCATTTAAGTATATTTCTTTATTTATTCACAACATGGTAACAAAAGAATTCCCAGCAAACTTTAAAGGTATAAAGCTCTTCCTGGCAGAGCATCTGTCACATTTCTGGATGGTTCAGTAAAGAATCCATGACAGTATAAATGCTCTCCACATTAGATACTTGTTACAGTTACAAAATATTTCTCACTTAGCCAAATTATCTTCCTTCTCCTCAAAATCAAACCTTAACAGCTCCACAGCAGGCTTTCATCACTGTGAGGCATTTAAGCACTGTGTTAGTTTAAATGTATGGAAGGAAAAAGTGCATTAAACACAAATGGTTTCTCTGCAGGCCTTAGGGACTCCCCACAGCATTTCTTTAAAACTAGCTGAGTTCAGCTTTACCAGTCATTTTCCAGCAGCCATGCTGCACAGGCTGACACTTCATACCAGCTATAAACCCCAAGTCTCAGAGGTTAACTCTGACTCCCTTGGCAATCCCAAGACCTTATGCCATCCAGTGCACCTCCTAGCCACAGCCTCCAGCTCTGATGGCTCAGACAGAAAAACCATATCCCTCTTTTAACACATGCAAATACCACATGGGAACACATTGTCATGGCTGCCACCAAGAGGATGAACTTTTTTTTTAAGACAGATCAAATAACTACAGTTGCATCACATCAATTCATCATGGCCAACAAAGAAGTGAAAGACATTGCAATCACATCACTTAATTGCTGTGTCAGGTGGGATAAAAGGTCCTCACCTTTGCATATCAGGATTCTAAGTACTACTCAGCTTCAGGAAAGCTGTCCTAGTCATGTCGGCACCACTTCCCCCCAAAATCAACAAAGATGTATGCAGTGTTAAACTGCATTTCATTCCATGTGAGTGGCAAGGCATTTTATTTTGGCTTGCAGATACATTTCACAAGGGATAGACACCCAATCTTCTTGCCAGAAGCAGGTAAGAACAGGTTGGAGTAAGAAACTTGCTGCTGCGCACTTGCTGGCAAAATAATTATAATGTTTACCTGGAAGAACTATTTTGGGGAATGCCAAAGGAAAAGATGCAATCACAACGAGCTGCAATTGGGAAAATGTGCTAAATCATCTCCTCACTTAGCCCCAGAAACGTTGACTCTGATTTTGAAATACAAGCATTCATGCAGCAAAACCAAGGTTTCTAATGCTTATGTGGGAGGACAGATGAAAATTCTCTCAATTTTAACCCACTTTACAAGGGCATTTTTCCATTCTGTGGCTTTTTAGAGAGAAATAAAAAACAAAACGCATAATAACTGCATAATCTTTATCCCTCTTCTGTTCCTCTCCAGAGCACTAGATTACAAAAATACCAACTAGTGAGTTATTACATCACAAAAAGAGAGGATACTCAACTGAGGAAAAAATAGCTAGGACACTAAATTTGGAATATGGGAGAGGGAGGAAAAAAATTCTTGCATAAACTCAACCAAACCTAAATACACAATCCAGTTTAATCAAGCCCATTAATCAAGGGACATGGAAGACAAAAGCCCTACATCCTCACAAGTCTTACTCCTGCTCCCACAAACCCCTGCAGCTTCATACCAGAAGCTACTAGTCTGTCACCTTCTTCAGTCCTATTGTGCTCCACAAAACAGCCCTTCCAGGACTCACTCCTGCTAGTTGCCTCTGGGCTCAGAGAGGGCCACACACCTCTGTCTAGGGCAGAAGAGGACAGGGAAAGCTAGAGCCACTCCACACCTCTGCCCCAAGGTGCAGGATGGAAGCAGAGGAGCCTGTGTCTGGCTCATTCAGCAAGAACCAGCCAAGGAAGCTGCAGCCGTTGTCAGAAGGCCTAGAAGGATGTGCTTTAAAGAACACCCTCTATTCCCTACCTTAACACTGAAAAATTAAACACACATTTCTTTCTCTGGATTATTATTATCATCATACCTGAAGATGACTGTATCTGTTTCACCCTTATCTGTCAGCTCAAAGACTGTAGCAGCTGCTCCCAGTGATCCTAAGGAGGACTTCATGTTGTGTGTGGCTTGCTATACACAAGGGAAAAGCATTTTCTAAGTTTCTCAGAACCCTCCACATAGTGCTGACACAAAATTATACAAGAGACAAGAAAGACTTTAAGGAACACAGAATTTCCTCTGCCTATGGTGAAGTTCCTGAAAAAATAAATTTTGCTTCACAACATCAGCATGAATCTATCATAGAAAATCCCCCAGCCAACAAACTGACCAGGAGAGCTGTGGAACAACTGACAGCATAGAGGAAGCAAAGAATCACTTGTGACACCTTACAGGGAAGTCTGCAGTGCCTGGTGCCCAGGAAGTGGGAAAATTAACTTAAATATCACCTTATTGCATGAGTCAGTGTAGACTCAATGCAATAATGATTGAAAGGAACACAGATTTTTGTAAAAGCATGTGGGAATGTATCTCCTCTTCCCCAGTTTCTCAGTGAGAAAAATGTGTGTATATGGTTTGGATAGTGTCTCAAATGAGGCCCAGAGGCAGCACTCTGATATGACTCAGGAGATCTATGAAGCTCCCACAATAGTTGAAAATAGCAGAAGGAGGAGAGGGGAGAAAATAAAATCAGAGTACCTTCCACAACCTGAGGAGAAATAGAGAAGAGTTAAAGAGAAGTCAATTGGTATTTAAACACAGGAAGTGAGGCAGAGATAGACAGAGGGAAGAAAATTAAACTGAAGAAGTCAGTTAGAAAAACAGCATAACAAATGGAAAGACAAAGCAGCAATCCTCTTGGAAAAATGCAAACAAACATCCCAGAAGTTGAAGCAATTTCATTTGGGCCTAGAAGACTCCAAAGTGCTGAAATTGCTTTTTAGCTCATCCTCTGGTTGAAATAATTAATGGCAAAATTCCTCCCCC
>JANPWX010000022.1:77607-94097 GCA_024734555.1 Trochalopteron elliotii
CCCCCTGCCGTTTCCTCCCGAGTGGTCTCGCCCGGGCCGGGGCGCGCACGTGGGCTGGGCCGGGCCGGGCCGTGCGGCGCAGGTGAGGCGCCGGTAGGTTCCCCTTGCTCCCGGTCGGGCAGCGCTGCCCCTTCTCCCGCAGGCTGCACGCAGCCGCTGCCGGCGTGGGGAGCCCTGCGAAGGGAGGGCGGCGAGCGCGGCCCAACCCAGCCTCCCCGCCCTGTGACGACTGTGCGGTGGCGGCTGTGCGCGGAGGACCCCGTGTTTAGGTCCTGGCTGGGCTTCCCCCCTGCTCCCAAGGGACCGACTGTTCGTACAGGGCGGCGGGCGGTGGCCTTCACACCCGGCTCTTCCGTTTGTCGCGCGTTTAAGGCCTTAAGCCTTAAACTTAAGCTTTAAACTACGTGATGCTTTGTAGTGAGGGATTGCTGTAACGCCAGGGGATTCACAGTCCCGGCCCTAAGGTGAGGCAGGCAGCGCCTGTGTCACTCCGCACCCTTTTCCTCCCTGTAGGATGTCGTGCTGAGGCGGGCGATGGCTGTGTGGGCTCGGCAGGTCTCCCGCTGGTGTTGCCTGCTGAACACGGCCCGCGCTGTCGGGTTTCCTCGCAGACTGAGCAGTCGCGGCTGCACCGCACGGGCCTGCCGTGGGTTTGCCCCTCTGGCCGTGCTGCCCGCTGGAAAGGAGGCTGTTCTGTGCAGACTGCAGGCGTACAGGCAGGTGTCTGTAGGGAGCTGTTCCCCGCCCGACAGCGCCAAGGGTGGGTCCTTCTCTTCTCCCGAAAGTAACTTGCCTTCAGTACAACAGGAACAAGCAAAAGCAGAAACAGTACCTAATTTGAATGCAAAAATACTGGACGAAGGTAAGAGGCTTTAAGGGATACCGTTTCTCCCGAATCTTTGTATTATGTTTTCAGTATGCTGCTGTTTAACCCCAGCTATGTTCTCCTTTTTTGCCCTGTTTGCCTAAAATATATATCTGTAGTTCCTGACTTTCACTTCTGATTAGCTTCGTAGTTAATTCCGATGTTTATGGTCAGTGTAGCATGCAAAGAATACCTTTAAAGTGAGATAAAGGTATAATGTTTTGGGTAGAAATGTAGGTCTGGAGCTGCGATTTGAAAGAGCTTTCATAACCCTATCTCCACATACTGAGCGTTTGCCTTTCCCTCACAAATGCGTGGTACAAACTAAAATGGTTTTTTTTGTTGGTTTGGTTTGGTTTTTTGCGGGGGAGGGGTTGGGTTGTTTTTGTTTTTATTTTGAGCGAGGCTGGGAGATTCCACGCGTGAAGCAGCTCACGCTACACAGCCGTCTCAGGGATCAAGGATGACCAACAGGAGGTAGTAGTGTGAAGCCTCCTTAGCCACTGCCCTGATAAGAAATGCTCGCCCAGCTGTCTCCTGAGGAAAGGAGATAAGTAAAACGGCGCCTCGGTGTTGTTGCCCTGCAGAAATTTACTCACTTTTTTTCCCCGACTTTTATATGTAAGCGAGGATTATTATATTTTCATCCTTTGAAATTGGTACGCTGAGGAAACATGCTCTGAATAACTTAGCAGAATTGTATGTTCAGATTCTGCTTTGAGCCCAGCCAGCCTGGATTGTATAGAGCTTATTATTTGGGGTGTCCCAGAGCTGCAACAGAGATTTGTATGTGTAGCTGGTTCTGAAGCAGTGCTGCACCAAAATGATGGTATGTGGCTGCACCTGCGATGCAATTTATCCACATGCCAGATTTTTTTCTGCCAGCAGACTGATTGGAGAATGTGTGTAGCATTTTGGCCAGTTGACAGTCTATATAATGGAGTAAACATAATTGATAATTTTGGGGGGTTTTGGTCACTTGAAGTATGATTCCCAACAGGAAGTATAAAGATCTCAAAGTGGTAATAAATGACATGCATGTGTCTGGAAAGGACTTTATTGTATATTGTCTTGGTCCTCAACAAGTTGGAAGAAAACCCTTGATATTCCTATAGATTCCTAGAGAGTTCCTGTTAAATTGTAAATGTTGCTGAAAATATTTGACTGTGCTTTTGTTTCTGAGGCTGTGAGAAAAAGACAAGACCTTCTACAGTTATCAAGCTAGTCTGTACAACTCTTCCTGGAGCATTAGGGACATCCTAATTACTTTGGAATCTGTTGTAGTAGAGTTGGTGTGCCTTTGTTTCTTGACATGGAACAGTATTACCCAGGTCTCTAGGAAGCCATTATACAAAAGTATAGAGCACAGAAAATCTCCTTCCTGAAGAGTTTATAATCATGGCATCTGATTAGTAATCAAACTGATGATTGACGTGGATGCTAGAATCTAGCCTGCAAACAATAATCTTAATCTTGCTGCTGTGAGCTCCTGTCAATAGAAAAATAGATCTGTTTAGAGAAATTTTTTTTAAAGACACTGAGTTCTGTGACTTGGAACACTTAAGGGAAAACAAGCATAATGATGTTCCCTTTGAAACTTTAGTGAGTAGGAAATCAATCTTTTTGCTATTAGAGACAGTGGCAGTCAGCTGCCTTTCTGTAATGGATAAGACATAATAGCTTGGCTTGAGTTGGCTATGAAATACATTGAAAGTTAAAACAGCTGCATTTCAGGCATCACATTCAGGAGAGCCACAAAATAGTGGGCTTGTCAGGTTATGAAAAATAATCTTTGCAGCAGCCTTTTGTCTGGCTGTGATCAGGCAAGAATGCATTTGTGAAGACACATAAAAGACAATGCTTTTCCAGAGGGTGATGTGAACTGTTGTCTGCAGTGGTCCAGGCAGCAGACTGAAGGCAGGCTTGCTGGGTACTACTCTCATATGAGTAAAAGCTGATGGGTAGTTGATGAGTAAAATGTGATCCCTTGGCCATATAGGTAAAAGTTGATGGGCAGTTACCAGCAGATGGAACAGAGGCAAAAACCGGGAGCAGAGCTTGTTTTTATGTTTTCAAATAACAGGTTGGCTGTTTATCACGTGGCAAAGTGTTCCTGCATTTTGAAAAGGATTTTAAGAGATCTGTATAGCATTTGGTAGGAGCATCTTTGTCTTTCACAAAATGTATTTGGGTCTTCTATATTTGTTTCTTAGATTGGGATGACATCCCACCTTCATCTGCTTTGGAAGTGATTTCTGAGGAAGAAGCTGTGCAGATCATTGCAGAACCACTTCTCCCCATTCAGTCTTCCACGCTCCGAGATTATGTTGATCACTCAGAAACCCTTGCAAAACTCGTCCACCTGGGTACGTGTGATTTTTGTTTGTGTGACCTGCCTATGGCAGGAGCTTTGGAGATCCTGTAATCTGTGCTCTTACTGGTTACCATGTAAACTTGAAAATGGGAACAGTCACCAATAGTAAAAAGCTGCAGAATGTTATCCAGGGTAAATGGACAAAAGGAGGGCATGGTGTTGCTAGCAATGCTATACTATGGAAAACAAAGCTGGCTGGTGTTAGTCCCTTAGTGCTGTAGGAGTTAGAAGGAGGCATCTCCCATGGCTTCGTATGGGGATCGCTGTGTAATTTAATTGGTTTTCTTATTTTGGGCTGCTTAACGATGCTTTAATTTGCTGCAAAAACAATTTGCAGCTCTCCATCCTTGGAAGGAAGGAGAGAGAATGGTTGCTCTGCATGATCTTAGGAGTGAGGCACACAGCACATTGGAGAGGCAAGAGGGAAGGGATTGACAAGAACCTTCCTTCTCATCAAAAAACATTTGGACTACAGAGATATCTGAGTTCAAGCTTCCTGACCATCTTGTTGAACAAACATGCAAGGAAAACTAGAAAGAGGTTGGAGAAATTAATATCTGAGAGAGGGCATCTGTCTCCATGTAGTAAGAAATTGCCATGTGTGAGTCAGTATACAAAGTCACTTCACTGCAAAATTGTCCTCTTCCCTTTTATAACAGATGTGGAAATTTCATGCACACGTACTTCTGTGCAATAAGAGCAGGTGTCTAAATGTGTGGGACATGCAGGATTCACTGCAAATATCTTCCTCCAAAAAATAAACTCAGCAAAACTTCTAAAATGACTGCTTATTTTATCTGGAGAGTCTCCACAATATACAAGGTGTTGTAGCCTTGCTGTGTTGAGTAATTAAATTATGCAAAATCAGTGCAAAAAATTGAGTAGTCCTATAAATTCCAACACGCTTTTATGAAACATTTACAGAAAGCAGAGTCTGTGTTTAATTAAAACAGTTTGTAATTTTATTTGTTGTAGGAGTTGACTTATCCCAAGTGGAGAAACGTCAAAAGGCAGGTCAGCTCTTACTGACCTTGGACTTTGAAAAAGATGTAAAAAAAATACTTCTGTTTCTTAAGGATGTGGGTATAAAAGACAATCAACTGGGACCATTCCTGACCAAAAATCCATACATCCTTGGTGAAGATCTGGAAGCTTTAGAAACCAGGTAAGCCTTTCAAGCAGTAGCAGGGTGTTAAGCCCCTAGGCTTGAAGATCTGGTTTCCCAGTTGGTCTAACCTTGTCTGAAGGAACCTGTGCTGCCTGCTGCCTCCTTTCTTACTCAACCCCTGGCTCTGTGTTCTTGTGCCTCCCCATCTGTTGGCACTAACATGTGATGGTATCATAATGCCTTCATCCACCTGAAAACTGTCTATTAACAAATTTTACTGTCCATCCCTGTCTCTCTGCCACAGAGGAAGCAGCTTGTCATCTTAGGCCACTTACTTTACTCGTGTCAGCTTTCTTTCCAAAATGACATCCCTGAGGGTTTACATAAATTTGTAGAACAGTATTAATCTCTTCAGTCACAATTTGAAACCTCATGAATTCTGCAGTCAACATCTTATAGCAGCAGGAGGTTTTGGTGACATTTTTTTCGTTCGTCCAGCTGAAAGTCAACACAACACTACAATGAACTAATGTGTGTATGTATGTGTTCATTCACACTTGTATGGCCCTAAACTGTTCTTCAGTCCTTAAAATGAACTTTTATTTATAATATTACTCCAATTCAATAGGGGTTTTTTTCTGAACAACTCCTGTGTGTTTGTGCATTTTTAATGAACTCAGAACTTCCCAGTACTCCAGAGAAAAAAGTATGTCATCTTGACTCTTGCACATAGTAGCATTTCTGTCTAAAACAGAAATCTGAAAGTACAGATATTTAGAAACAGGCACATAAGTAGACTCTTGTATAACACAGACCTAACTTCTTTCCCCTTTGTTCTTCTAATCTTGTATTCAGCGAGTGAGCTTTCAGAAACAATATCCAAAAAAATAGCCAGTGTCATTTTCCAGCAGTAATTTTGAGTCTAGATATCAAAGCATATTCTGAAGAGAGGTTTGGGGGTTTTTTTGTGATAAATATCCTAACTCTTCCATGAAGTCAGATTTTATTTTCAGTGACACTCCTTCTGGCACCGGCTGGTTAGTGAGGTAGGAGCTGAACAGAGCAATCCAATTTCTTCTTAATTTTCTGCAGTATGATTCTTCTGTTAGTTAGACACTGGTGAATGCTTTCCTGCAGGCTTTAAAGTAAGTGTGCTGTAAAGGCTGTGAAGTGAATGTTTCTCAAATAGCTGTCTTTTGAAAGCGGAGTATCACCTTTGCATAAACAGTTCAGTGCAGATGGACATGGTATTGGTTACATCACTCTGGAATGTTTTATTGCTATGGATTTTATGTTGCCAGGAAACAAAACACAAATTTCAATAGGTTTGGCATTTGACTTCAGATAAACACTGTAAAAATCAAAACATCCCATAATTCCTAACAATTTTGACAGTTGCAAATCAGTGTCTGTACTGCAGCTGCACCAGATGCTTTGTTTTATGCTGGTGTTAATGATGACTTAAAACCGTTAACATGCTACACAGAACTGCTGAGCCCTGTAGTAGAACAAGGGCTAACCTTGGTGCCAGCACTCACAGATGTGTCTCAAACTTTGGCCAGGTTGGATAGTTGTGTTCCTTTGATATACTTGTTTCTAGAGTCAGGTTACTACAATCTTGCCATCCCTCTTTTAAGTTTCTTGCCTTTCCAGGAAGAAATGCTTCAGGTATGAATCTTAATGTTAACAGAAAACAAGTGGAGTCAGGACAGCCAAAAGATTTGATTTTTAATCTGCTCATTTAGCAGTTTCTGGGATGCTTGGAAGCTGTGCCAGTTCCATTGTCATTGTCTGGAGCCTAGGGTGCTACCTTCTGTATTGTGGTGTCTGCTCAGTTAGGAACTGGTCCTCTAGAGCTTGTTTTTATATCTTCCATCTGGGAGTTTTTGGCTTGTGATAACTTAATTTCTGAGGATTTGTGGAAAGAGGGAAGTTGTACTGACTGGAAGGTATTTTTTTTTTCTCTCCACAAGACATGGTTTAACAGAGTCCATTTTTTGCTGAATATCTGCTTCTGCAGAATATTCTGCAACCCATTTAGTATCTTAATTACTACCAGTTCTGTTAACCAATTCTTGTATTGTCTAAGTTGATCTGACTGCAAATACTTCTCATATTGCAATTACTCTCATGTATAACCGGAGGAAGCCTCTCCAATGTGTAGTTTAGTTGCTTAGTACATGGTAGTTTGTGGATTAATCGTGTCTCTTTATACTTTATGTGCTGTATTTTCCCTCTTCATGCCTTTTTTTCTGGGAGCTATGGTAATCATCTACTGCAAGTGGTACTTGAAACAGGATTTCACTTTCACTGAAATCAACAGAGTTTGGAAAAAGTTTTGACTTGGAAAGAAAGCAAGCAAGCTCTGTTAAATATCAAAACTTTTGTCAACTCCTCTTGCTTTCTGACAACCAGATGTTTGTTACTTGTTAGACCAGTGACTGAAAGTAGGGACTTATTTGTGGCAAACATAACTTCAGCTGATGTAGAAATGTCTTTTTGGACAATATCTCTACACGCAGCATCATTGTATGATATTTCTACTCCAATGGTATTGGCAAAACAGAAATGCATGAGGTATAGTACTTTGTTCTTTCAACAGTAGAAATGGAATTCATTAAAATAGCAAAAGGCTGTATATATCTTCTTGTCCATACCCTATGATGATCTATTAATGTGTTTGCAATCTAGGAGACAGGCTGGTAGTTAAATGTAGGTTAACATAGTTATCTGCTTAAGTACAGCTGGAAGGAATTAAAATCTGTCTTCAGTATTGACATTCTGCTCTGAGGTTTATTTTACTTCTAATTAATTGGAAGGGAGGGTATTTTGCTTTTACGATAACTGCAGATTTCATCCTAATTATTTTTGGCAGGGTTGCATGTTAATGCTAGAACATCTGTCCATTTATAAGATATCACTGAGGAATTTAAGTGATCACCGAATAAATGAAGGCAATAAAATTTTCATCACTGGATTTTATTTTGTTTTTGTTCTCTTTCTAGAGTGGCTTACCTAAAATCAAAAAAATTTGGTCAGTCAGAAATTGCTCAGCTGGTCTCAAGAGCTCCATATTTGCTGTTGTTTTCAGTGGAAAGACTGGATAACAGACTGGGTTTCTTCAAAAATGAACTTGGTCTCAGTGTAAAAAAGGTAAGGACTGAAGTCTTCAGGTATTTTGTTAGTGACAGTTGTAAGGTCTTGCACTATGAATACTGCAAGTGTTTGGAGGTTATAACAAACATTGTGTTACCACCAGTAGTATCACTAGAGGGTTACAGGAGGTAACATGGTTTTAACTGTCTATGGAAGTGATAGGGACACCTAACATCCTAACATTCAGAGGACCTGAGATACAGTTTCTGAAGATGACCTGCTACAGGTTATTATCAAATAAGCATGTGTATGTCCAGTTTTATTATTTGAGGGTCAGAGGACTGAATTAATTACTGAAGCAACAAGCAGCTCTTTGAACTTCCAGGAAATTATTTGGTGCTCTTCATCTCTTTAAGATACTGTAACATACTTACATCATCATCTAAAAAAAACAGTCTAATCTCTCAATATCATAGCAAGATAAAATGCCAAATCATATGCTCAGCTCACCAGGAGTGACCTCTGGCTTTGCTCATGAGTGCATACCACATTATGTGCTTAGTGGGTATTCAGCACCGTGCTTTGGGCAGATAGTAAGTAGCTTGACTTGCCTGGAGTAAGCGGGCAGTGTTAGTTGTATCCTGCAGTAGGTGGGGTTTGCAGTGAATGTCAAATTCCAAGTGGAATCTGGGATTCTTCTATTAGCTGAACAGTCATAGCTGCTACAGTGGCCTGTTGCTGGCCTTTCCATGTTTGAAGTGAGAGATCTCCTTGGAAAAGGGTTTAGTCACTACCTTGTACTCAGGGTGGATTACAAATAATCAGACACTTTAGGGAATGTGGAGTCATTTCTTGTAGTGCTGTTACACTGTGGTCTAAGCAGATTCTGAAGTTAGCTCCACTGCTGCTGAAAAATCCTTTTATAGCCTCCATCCAGGGTAGTGTGTTGTTTACTTTTTTAAAAAAGATGGGAAGAAACAACTTGAAGGCTGAGAGAAATTGGGCACTTGAGGATACTTTCTCCTTTTGATGTGTGCTTTTATTCCCTCTGCCTGTCTGCTTTACAATTGTATTATTTTATGTTTTTCAAAAGAACATATTTGAGTAATGTTTTGTGTCTTAACATACTGCTGCTTTGTGCAAATTCATCTTTGGTATAGAGATAAAATGAAATACAGAAAACAGAGTTTAGATAGCATATTTTTTTCACAGATACATTTACAAAGAAGCCTTCAGTAAAACTCTCTGTTTTTTCTGATTGTAGACAAAGGATCTGGTAATTCGTCTTCCAAGGCTACTGACTGGCAAGTTAGAGCCTGTAAAAGAAAATCTTCAGGTGAGCTTATGAATAGATATTAAAAGTGTACTGTAGATCCATACGGTTTAAGAGTTGTCATAAGATAAAATTCCTGTAGGGGATCGTGTACAGAAAGAATTTCATGAAATAATTTTAGTGGTGGTATAAAATAACTGTTAAACAATGTATTTTCCTGCGTGCAAGCATGCGAGCTTACCCAATACACGGAGAATTATCTTATTCTGTCTTCTACTCTGACGGAGTGCCTTCCTGCCAAAAGTTGCTATATGATGACATAAATGGTTACCCATTTTTTAATGAGTAGAAAAATACTCCATCTTTCCCTCTACCCGCCCCCCCCCCCCCCTTAATTATTATGGTTTTTTGCTAACTTGGATTGTCCGTAAGTATTTAGGAGCAAGAAATGTGCAGTCGATTATTTTTCTCCTGGCAGGTAACTAGCCTGCCAAAATGTGTATTTGACACCTATTGTCTGATTGCAGATGGTCCTTATTAACAACTGTTGGGTAAATAACTTCAAATCCACAGGGATTACTTTCCCTTTTGAAAATGTAACTATGTATTGGTTTAATTACTGTGTTGTAAAGCCATCGAGGCCAAACAGCATGATGTAGTGTAACAATTTGTGAAATTCCATTATCCTATAACAAATAACTGTGAATCAAAATGTATAATTTTCAGACAGACTCACTGCTCTGAAACTATTAAACATTAGGAATCTTGCAATCTGAAATGTGTGTGTGGTAAGGGAGGAGACTGGAAAGTAGCAGACTGTTCTAATTAATAGTTCTTTCTTTTTAACACACATTGTTTCCACAGGCTAGGGAGCCATTATTATAATGAATGTGTTTTTAAGATCTTCAGTTCTGTGTGAATACCTTGTTTATCTACCAAGAAATACCATGTAGCACCTTTATGTTTAAAATATGTGAGAGAGGGAAAGAAAGGAAGGATTCTTAGATTCACTGTTGGAATCTACTAATTCTTAACAGCTCAAGCTTTTCAGGAGGTTGGATTCAAAATCTGTGTTCAGACCTGTATGTCCTAAACTGGTGGTGGGAGGAACACAACAGTTCAGAAGGGATCAGGTTGTATCCCTCATTCTGAATGGACTGTTATTTAGAAAGAAATACAGTAGCTGATATTGGTTGTCATAAGATACCAGTCATGGACTAAATTTGCTGAAGGATGGCTTAGTCCAACCACAATTAGAGATGCATTGACAGGGTAAAACCTGAAAGCTTGCATTACCACTGCCTATTGTGGGAATAATACATACTTTGTTGAGTATTGCTGAGGCTTATGCAGTAAGGATATTAGCATGTGTGGCCTAGAGAGTTATTGAATATTAAATGTTTGCTGTCAGACTGAGTGCAGTCAAAGAAACTTACACTTGAGCTCACCAATCATGTCAAGGGAGCTGTTCCATGTCACAGAAGATAAAAGCTCAAGATTCTTGCTACACTTACCTCTACAGTGGGCTCAGCTTTATATCTGCAGTTATTTAACATGGGGTCTTAACTCTGGTTGTATATCTTGATCCTGCCAACTCAGGTACATGGAAGATGCCACTCCTGTACAAATACTTATTTTCATACTTGAATGCTGTCTTAGTTGATTGGTATTTTGTGTGGTGCACAAATATTTATAAAACAGAAAAATTAAAACAAGAAGTTGAAAGACCTGATTATAGTTGCCTCTAGAAACAGTTCCCTGTAAGGATTTGGAAGTCCTAAGGTAAATTCAAAACCCAGATTCCAAGTCTTTCCCTTTATATTTGACAAGCAGTTCTGGAAAAGAGCTGCAGTCTTGGCACATCAAAATGGGCAAACAAAAACACCACTGTCTTGCCTATTAAAGTACCTTAGTTTGATATGAAAGTCTGGTTATGTTAACTGGCAAGCACACCCACTTCATGACTGAAAACAAGCTGCTTGTAAGTGTCACTGGAGGATAGAAGAAATGACTGAATTAACAGACTCTTGTATGCTGAATTCTTTCTCAACAACTCAGTTACTTGCCATTCTGCACTTTGGGAGGAGTGCTCATGATTTTATTGAAAAAATGTGTTTTGTTTTCCTTTTGGGAAATCATAATTGAAGTCAAGGCAGTCTCTGAAAAAGACATCTTACTTTAGACATTATTGAACTGTAGAATAAATTGAATACACCACATATTCTACACATCTTTTAGGTTCAGCAGTCTTAAATTGAAGACTATGGAAATTATACTCCCTATTATAAAAATGTAACTTGGATACATTAGCAAAAGAGGTAATACATTAACAAAAGTAGGCACTAGCTATTTGATTGCTGTATTTTACAGCTCCACAGGAAGAAACTCTCTTGACAGCTTGGTATTGAAAATGATAAAGGACTCTTAAGGGAGAATTTTTATGCTTGTAACTGCCATACATATAGAGACATGGGTTTTTTGTTCATATCTCAGACAAGCTGAAAAATACATAACATTCACAGAAGTCATCTTTATTTTGGGGATATTCTATAAACAAATTGCACTTTAATCCAGAATGATAAATGATTTGCATTGTCTGACTTGAGAAGAACTGAAGTGGCAGATATTTTTGTGGCTTGCATTCTTGTTGCCGTGTGAAAAAAGGATAAAAGAATTTTGCGTTAGTTTATTTCAGTAGCACATTAAAATAAGGTAAGATTGCTGTAGCTGACTTGTGAAGATAAAATTGTGCTCTTTTTCAGGTTTGTCAAATTGAACTTGGTTTTCAGCGTAATGAAATTCAACAGATAGTGTTTAAAACTCCCAAGATTTTAACTGCAAGTAAAAAGAGACTCAAACAGACATTTGACTACTTACACAACATAATGGGCATTCCCCACCACATGCTTACTCGCTTTCCTCAGGTGAGTTGTTAATCTGGGAATAAACTGTAGGTGCTCTTGTCACAGCCATTTCCCTAATGTGCTGAAGGTGGAGCCTTGCTCTATGCAGAACATAAGTGAATTCTTCAACTAGCCTGGGATTTTTACTCTAATTGGGGTAGCTTTTATTAGCAATCTAGAAACTATTCAGGATTTTAGTGTGGAACTGCTGCTTTTTTTCCTCTTAGCAAATGTGACATCCCTACCCACAGTCTTGTGAATTTTAAGGTTTTTCAGCAGAGGTAGTCATGCTTATCTTTTCTGTATTTGTGCAAGAGAGATTACTGCCTGCTTAGGGATTTGCTTGTCCTGAAATCTCACCTAACAGACACAAGAGAAGACATATTATGCAGAAGACCTGTTCATTAAATAACATTATATATATAAATACAAACATTTCTTTCAGGTTTGTCTACTTAAAAAATATGCTTTAGAAATTTTAGGATCTGAAAATACAGTGTAAAGGTAAGAGAAGTTCTGTCCATTAGGCAGTCAGATTCTCATTGGTCTTATTGCTGCAGCAATTGCTAAAATACTGCAGGATTGAAAATAGATTAGTTTCCTGATTACTATTTTGGGAGTTTTTTCTACCTCCTCATTACTGCTATTTCCTCACAAATTAAAGTTGAAAGTGTTAGTTACTTTATTCAATGCTGATATGCAGGGGCATTATCTTCTTACAAGGTAAAAATGAAAGCACAAATTACAACTTCTGAATGGCAGTAATTTACTTTCTAAAGCAAGTCTAGTAGAGAATATAAGTGGCTAGAAAACCAAATTTGTATGGGAGAATAAAACTACTCAGGATTTTAATCACCTTGCTATTTAATGCATCTTTACTTAACAAGGATGCTTGGTCTAATGCTCTCATCTGTGTCACTTTGCCCTCCTTGATCTGTAAGTTACCACAAGTTTTGCTCACTTCCTTCTCAGTTGTCTTATTGGTGGCTTTGTGGTGGTTCACCTCATTATTTTTCTTCCCTTTGTTTGGAAGGGTAAGTGGAGAGTTTCCTCTGTTCCTTGTTCTTGGCACAGTCTCTCCCTCTTTACTGTTCTTCCCTTTCACCCTCCAAAACCTCCTCCTGGGAGTTCCAGGATACAGGTAGTGCACATCAGTCTACATATGGTTGGGCCTTTAACTTGTGCATTCACAAATGCATATTTATTTCCATCTGTACTGACTTCTATCCTCAATGACAGTAATGTTGAAAATAGGAAATGTACAGGATTTTTTTTTTTTTTGGTGACATTCTCTCTGATGTTACAGCTGCTCTCATAACCATTCTTTCTGTCAGCTATCTCCACAAATGGTGGTTAAGTGGGTTTTTTCTCCTGTATTCTGACTCCCTCTTAAAATTCAAGGAAGGCAGAGAAGGAACAGTATTGTTTTTTCCTCCTTGTTCAAATTAGTTTCCATCCTCATGGAATTCTTCCATCAATGTCGTCTCTTTTTTAGTAGAATCGCTGCTTCCTGTAGCATTCACATTTTCATCATTATCTCCTCTGTATCATCTCTCTCTATTCAGTTGTACTGCTCAGAAATTAACTTAGAGCTTTGCTTTTACAACTTAACTGTGCATCTCATCTTCCCCACTTCCCTCTTGTTTTAAATGTTCTGCTAATTTCTAATTTCTGCTAATTAGTTTCCCCTACCATTGTTCTCATCTTTGACTGTCTAGATTTTTTTTTTTTTTTTGTGGCCGGTATCTTCAAAGGTAGGCATTGCTGTGCAGCAGAAGACAAATGATTGTTTTGAACCACCACACTGCCTTTTGGCCATGTTATGATGGCAGGAGCCATGTCCACTCACCTTCGCCACTGTGCCAGTTTGTTGTTCGCATTATGCCATCTGGTCACCTCTTCATTTCTTCCTTGTAACAGTGGTCATTTCAATCTGTCTGATGCTACAGGGAAAGTGCTTCCTGTTACTGAATGTCTCCACTATCTTGGCTATCATTACACAAAAGTAATGTAGTTGTTATATAGAAACAACTCTCAAGCACATTAGGTTTTTTGTATCAGTCCCTGTTTTCTGTTGTGTGTGTATGTCAGCATATTGTATTGAAGTATTTGTTTAGAGTTTAGATAATTTATATATAAATTATATATAAATGTAACCTACCTGGTGTTCGACATAAATTAAAGGAAGATGAGTGTATTATTTGTTTGCTTCCTATATCTTCAGTTTGTCTAAAGAAGGCTCTTATTTTCGATGCCTCAGGGTCTGAAATTTAGACAGCCTAAAAAATTCTTCCCTTTTTTCTTTCTTAGGTTTTCAACTCAAAGCTATTACGAATCAGAGAGAGGCATATGTTTCTTGCATTCTTGGGAAGAGCCCAGTATGACCCAGCACAACCCAGCTACATCTCTCTGGATCAGCTGGTGTCCTTGCCCGATGAGGTGTTTTGTACAGAGATTGCCAAAGCGTCTATGCAGGACTTTGAAAAATTCTTAAAAACACTTTAATTACTAACACATGTAAAAAAATATAGGAGTAAGTTACAAAATAAACATATTTTATAAAACTACTTCCCTCTAAGGTCTCTTAACTTTTTAATTACTGGTTTAAGAAGTCATTGTTTATGAAGCATGTAGGATTTAAAGGCTCACAGTAATACTTATAGTAACTTAAAAATGGATTTCAGAAGGATTGAGCCAATATGTTGATTGCTACTAAGGCAAGCCTTGTAATTAATCACTAACTTATTTCAGAGTGGATGATGCAGCACATTAACAGAAGGTAAATTCAAATTCTTCTTTTCTCTTTTGATAATGACAGAATTTGGGGAGATTGGAAAACGGGCTAGTGATTTATTCCCTGTCTTGCCCTCTGTTGTCTTCTTTCACCCTCTTCCCCAAAAGATAGAATAGAAAAGATAGTGTGGTAGTGAAGTGATGTTGTGTTTACCTGCTTGAGCTAATAATGTTATTATTTTCCTTGTATGGTAGAAAGACTCACACCATTAATATGTTAAGTTCCTCATACAGAAAGACATTCTTTCCATAGATTACAAAGGTGTTTCCTTCTGAAGCTGACTGCTGAAATTAGTATCCTAAAAGCTGGTTAGAAGTGTCAAAAAAACCCAACCAAAAACAAAAAAAAAACCACACAAACCCAAAACCAAAACAGCAAAAAAACAGCCAACTAAATTTAGACAAATTATAAAAAGAAAATAAAGCTGATTTGTCCCTGAAATCTAGAAGAACTTTATTTTAGTTACTTTTCTCTTCCTCTTGTTCAGTTCCCCCCCATAACAATGACATTTGTGTGGCTTAAATAAACAAGTAACCATATTGAAAAGAGGCTGTAGTATATATTAAGATGATAGAGTTGGTCAGTTGTAAAAGCTGAAGTAAATACTGACATTGGGCATCATGGGAGTATTGAAAATACTTAATCTTATCATTCAGCAAAGCACGTTAATATGAAATTATCAAATGCTTCACAGTGTATTTGAGAAAAATGAAAAAGCTGCCTAAATCCATGCGCAAACTGATATTGTTTAGAAGTTTCCATTCCTTCATTAAAAAGTCAGTTTCTGTCAGTTCGGGAAATCTGAAATCCAGATGTTTTAATTTGGATTTAAGCTTATTTAATAAAAAAACCTCAGTGTTTTAAAACCTCATTGCTGAAGCAAAAATAGCATTTTTTATGCTCACAGCAGATAAAATTCAAAAGGTTAAATTCTACTAATAGGTGGGAAATAAAATAAGGTTAAAGATATTTAAAGAATAAGAAGAGTAGTCATCTCTGGATTATGACTTTGGATAAATTCTTATCCAAATTAATCTGAAAAAGAAATGCTTGAAACACATTGAAAAACCACATTCATTGTCTGCAGTATGTATCTGAGAATACCTCTTTTGTCTTTTTTCTCATGTTTCTTGTTCCATGGGCCTGGAATGATTGCTTGAAATACTCTATTAAATAGACTGTTCTTGGTGGAGATGCATAACAAATTTCATGGTGGTTGAAATGTGATGAATAAGCACTTTGTCCCATTTCCTCCTGTTAAATAAAAGTATCCAAGTCCAATATGCTTACTTGGATTTTTGACTGTATTAAATGGTAATAAAACACTGTAATCTTCAAACAAGCTTGTAAAAAATAATGTTTATAGTAAAAATGTTAACAGAAGGTATGTGGGTTCATGTTTGAGTTAACGTTTGCAGATTTGCTGCTCTAGCCCTAGTGCTATGTATTACTTTGAGCTTTAAATTCCTTTAATATTTTTAAGTGTAGACATGATTACTGCCAGAGCTAAACCAGTTTCTTTGAAATGTTATAAAATGCACAAGCTTCTGTCCCGCTATAGCTTCCCCGAACCACGATGAAGAATGGAAGCAAAACATTTAGTAGGAGTGCTAAAATGGAAAGGGAGAGAGGATCGAAGAACTTTTTGAGGATCATGACAAAAACTTTGTGGCTTTACGGTTAAAAAAAAAAACAAAAAAACCCCCACAAACTTTTCTGACTTAAATTGTTTCTGCGTTTCTTTCAAAACGCAGTGGACCGTTCCTGAACGAATGGCTGGGCAGGTTCAGCGATCTGTGCCTCAGAACGCAGAGCCGCTCACCTGGCGGCTCCGATACCTGAGCAGAAATAGCTTTCTGCTTCTTGTCGTAACCGATTGGTGCTTTGCTTATGGTGCTTTACAAAGCTCATTTTTATTTTATTATTGTCGGCTGTCACCTGTACCCGCCCTCCCGCTATATGGCGCATGTGCCGCCGCCGGGGCTACATTGGCGGGCCTGCCCCGCCCCGCGCGTTTCCCAGGAGGCCGCGCGCCGCGCCGAGGTCAACATGGCGGCGAAGGCGTCCGGTGAGGCGG
>JANPWX010000022.1:94186-128987 GCA_024734555.1 Trochalopteron elliotii
GCCCTTGACGCGGACAGCGAGTGCCGGTTCCACAGTCGCGGGGCGAGTCTCCTCGTCGGCCCTCCCGTGGCAGCGGAGGGAGCCTGGCTCCCATACTTGCTCCCATACTTGCTGGCTTGCTGGGCGTAGAGAGTGCTCGGGAGCGCTTGGGCTGCTCATGCGGGGCCTCGGGCGTTGCTGTCCTGCGCGGAAACCGACTCTGCTCACAGTTGGTCTAAGGTTATTCCTTGTTTGGCCCTAAAGGGTGAATGAGTAACTAAGTAACCTGCTGTGAGAGTGCTCTAATGATCTCGTTTGGGGTGTTATGGGGCTGACACGGTAAGGCAGATGGCTTAAAAGTCACATGAAACAGCTCGCCCGCACTGCATTGCCCGTGTTGTGCCGTTTGTGGCCTTACAGACCCTTTGTTGAGGTACTTGATTATGTATGAAAGCACCTCTGCTATACCGAACCACATTTAAAGGAAGGTTAACATGCTATATATGATGTGGAGGTTTGTGTTTTTTGCTGATTGATTTTTTTGGCTTGGTTGGGTTTTTTTTGAGGTTTTAGTGTGGATTTTGTGGTTGACCTTGGCAGCTTCTTGAAAAAGGAATAGCATTCAAGTATCTGGAGCGGAGAGCAAGTTAACAGCATAGTAATATTTTGGGCTTGATGTCACATAGTGCAAGGCGAGGAACTTAGAGAAATTATTGGAAAACCTGATGGTTTTGCTTTATAGACATTGTGGGTTTGGCTCATGTAAGTGCTACGGAGTCTAAGAGTTTTTTTGCTGTCTTTAATGAGGAATTGGTTGCATTAAAGTCTTAAAGCAGCCCAATATTCAGATTTCATGAAATGGGTTAAACTCTTGCATGTAATAAGCAGTCCTTCTACCTGTTCAGTGTCAGTTATGGGATACTGAGAAGTAGAGAGGCTAAGTCATATATGGTCAAATTCAAACTTGATGCAATGTTACATTATTGCATGTGTTGGAGGCCAGCAAATATTTGTGTTCTGCCACAGTAACGTGTAAATGTTGAATTTTACCTTGCTGTGCAACTGATGATGGTCACATTCAGTTGCAGGAGGTGGTCGCCTGTTAGACAGGATCCGCAAGTGGTATTACAATGCAGCTGGGTTCAACAAACTGGGTAAGTGTTTCACTGAATTTTAAAAACTGCAGATGTAACAGTTCTCAAACTAGTTATGGT
This sequence comes from Trochalopteron elliotii, assembly GCA_024734555.1. Lineage (NCBI taxonomy): Eukaryota > Metazoa > Chordata > Aves > Passeriformes > Leiothrichidae > Trochalopteron > Trochalopteron elliotii. Next base: position 95,380 of record JANPWX010000022.1, read on the forward strand.
TCATAGCTGGCATATGTACGTGCAGGTTGGCATAAGTCTTTTTGATTAAAATTAGCTACTACTAATTAGCTACTACTTCTGCAGTGAAAAAAGTTGGCAATAGCTTCAATTATTTCTGTTATTTCTGCGTTTGCTAATGTTCCAGTGAATTAACTTATAGCAGCTAAGGCCAAGCTGGGGCAGTTGAAAAAACTTTCAAAAAACAGTCCTGAAAACTCAATTATTTACATTTCCCCACCAAGTCACTTTCACTGGCCAGTGTCTTCTAACCCAAAGAGTGCCCTTGAAGCTGGAGAGATTCCCACTGATAGTAGTCAGCCTATCTGCAGTACTTAGGTAAAGTATCCAAAGTGCAAAAAAGGTTGTAGATATTCTGCCCTTTATGTTGCCATAACTTCAGCTGGCGTCACTCTGGCCTGCACAGTGGTGGAATAGGTGTCACAACAGGGCTTCCTCAAGGAGAAGAGGGTCCCTTAATGGTCGTGTCTTCAGTTTATTCAGAGTTGTTACCAAGTTTGTTTCAACAATTTAGATGGCAAAACAGTTAGTGGACGACAAGAATCTGGATATTCAGATGCTGCAATTTATTGCTTACCACAATGCAAGCAAATCTTTTAAAGGAAGTTCTGCCCTGGCGAAGTTAGAAAAAAATCACAAGAAAACTATAAACAAGTAAGCTTAGATCCTTCCTCCAAGGATGCAGTGCTTAATTCCTCTTTGATAATGTCTGTCTGCTGAAATTCTTACTTCTGCTGCTTCTCTGGAAATGCGAGTCAAAAATTATAGAAGCACCAAATTTAATTTAGTGATTAAAATAACAGCAGTGCTCCCTGTGCCTGTGAAATAAATCACAAAACTGAATTTAAGAATTCATGACTCAAAAGAAATTTTTGTTTTTTTGGGACACTACTGCCAAATCAGTCTCATGAGATGAAAACCTTTAAACACCAGTCAGTAGGTATGTTGTAGTTATCATCTTGGAATGCTACAGGAGTAATATTTTGTCTTATTTTGCTAATACTGAACTTTACGGAAAGGTTGGTTGAGTTTCAAGAATCCTTTGTTCTACAGAAGGTGTGGGAGTGTTCTTAGTTTTGAGAAGACTGGGTGTTTCTCCCTGATTTAACTTCTGATTTGGAACTCAGGCACCAACATAGAGCTTCAGGTTTCTGTAGTTTCATGCAGTCAGCAGAGATATGGTCATTATGAACAGGTCAGTTAGAGAAAAATTCTTCTGTACTGAAGGAGTCTCATCTGTGCTGACTGACTAATGGATTCAGAGCTGTCAAACACCCTTTACCTGGACAGTCATCTTGAACAGACATATCAAATTAGATGTACATAAGTTCACCTCTTAGATCCAGAGAAGTTATTACATATATTCTCATGAAACACATTGAATTAAATACCCATTCTCCTTACCTCTCTTTAAGAAGGGGAGTGAGAAAAGTAAATATAGCCTGTGAAAGTCAGTGTTTAAGATTGCATATTCTCTGTGAGCAATTAGTGGCTCTCTCAGGTTGGTTTGATTTTTCTTCATAATTTTGTATTGGAAGTGTTTTTCCCGTGGTACATGTGTCAATCCTAAATCTTGCTGAAGAACATTTATTCAGTGGTGCTGTAAATTCTTCTTGGTGCAGGATTAATGCGAGATGATACTTTGCATGAAGATGATGATGTAAAAGAAGCACTGAAGAGACTTCCAGAACATCTGTACAATGCAAGAGTATTTCGCATAAAGCGAGCGCTGGACTTGAGCTTGAAACATCAGATCCTTCCAAAAGACCAGTGGGTGAAGTATGAGGAGGTACGTGCATGGAGCATTTCCAAGGTGCTAGGACTGGTGGTTGGGATTTTCATTCTCTGAGGAGACACATTTACATGCTCTTTATAGTGAGTAAATGAGTCAGTATCTCATGAAATAACTCTGGAAAACACTTTTGACTGCAGTTTAAAAATCTGTTTTTCAGTATGAATTACTAAATTTTTCTCAAGATGGCAGAAGCGTAAGCTGCAACTCAGAACTGCAGGACATTGTTTGTGTTCAGACAAAATATTTCTTCTAAGCTGTCAAATAAAGAAATACAATATAAATGTAAATAGCTTTGGAATTCTTAAAGAAGGTCTCCTGCTTTCCTGATTAATTTCTTAATCTTGCAGAAATTCTTGAGCCAAAGCTTTTATTCATAAAGGTGCCAAGGAAGAATAATTAGAGGGGAAATCATCCATTAAAACAAGTGTCATCTTGTAATTTAAAAAACAAACTGCACTTTCCTTATCAGATGTAACTAAATTTTATTTTTTGGTGGTGAATTGATTCACAGACTTTGCATCACTGTCCACCCCAGCTTTTTCCTGGCAGATTACCTGGCAGAGAGGAATTTTATTGTTAACTTTTGACTACAGGAGAGTATAATGTATCTCTGAAGAAGCAGAGGCTGTTTCTTTTGGTCTCATAGGTCATATTTCGATAACTGCTGCATTGAATAATCAGTCACATATTTACTCAAGCAGCATTTTGGTTTGTAAGTGTTAAACATGGTCAGGGTGTTCTACCAAATACAAGTTTACAGTGCTGGTTAGATGTTGAGCTCCAAAAGAGATTATCTGGAATATTATTGTTGGACTTGGCACTAATTAAAATGGATATTGTACATTACTATAGCTGGACTTTGAACTGACTAAAGTGGATCTCATACATTTGAGTATCTGCCAAAAAACCACTGTTTCTAAAGGCATAGCTGGAAGTATCACTTTGCCTGTTAATGTTGATGAGGCATTAGGAATTAGTGGTTGGTGCAGTAGAGAACTTGTCATTGCAGACTTGGCAGATACGAAGTTTACCTTTTCAGGGTAGGTAAGGCTGGAATTTTTTTGGGGTTATTTTTTTTCTTGTTAGTTTGGTGTTTAGTCAAACCTGGAGAGGAATGAGAAACAGTCTGTGAGAATGACCCGAGATGTTTCTGGACCTTGCTGTAAGTTTAAATGTATTTTCTTCTTTTTCAGGATCACCCTTATCTCGAGCCATACCTAAAAGAAGTAATCCGTGAAAGACATGAAAGGGAAGCATGGAACAGGAAGTAACTATTGAACTACTTCATGCAAATATCCAGATATTTCTGATATTTTTAAACATTTGGTTGTAGACATCCATAGGGAGGCAGTTGTGAGGCTGAGGAATACGGTTTCAGCTTGTTCATTGAGTCTGATCATCCAACTAAAATAAACATGTCAAAATATAAAAATCTTGGAAGCGTTCTTTCTAAATGTTAACAAGCTAATGCTCGGATCTTTCCTGTGAGCATATACATTACACATTAGCTTAGTGGTATGCAGTCTTCATCCCAGCTTTTGATTCTTACTCTTTTCATCATACAGCTGTTTTCTGCAGAAGTAGAATTAGGTAAGAAATGTTCAAGGCTGTTGGTGCTAGTTGCTCTCTAAGTTAAAAAGGAGATTTGGTATTCATTCGTCACTTTTCGCTTTAGACAGCAATGCTGAACCAGTGTTTAATGTTACAATGGTATTGTGAGACAGCAGAATGTAATATTCTCTGTACCCAAGCAGATACATACTGTGAAAATGGAAAATATAGATGATTCCTTAATCATAAAATAGGAAATGTTTCACTAACTTTTTAGACCATATACGTTGTTAAGCCTTAAAAACTATTTTCGTGCAAACCCTAATAACTATCTCACTTCAGCTTTTTGAGACTTTTTATTCTTTTAAAGAGTAGAAGTGATATTCTGATGTGCTTTAAACAACAGCACTTAACATAGTTAACTTCTCATGGGTTTTTTTCCATCACCTAAAGCATGCTCTAGTTTTCAGTGATTGGTATCCAGAAAATACTGGTCCTTACTGGCTGAAGACCTGGAGTTTAATCTTTCATAGTTTAATGGTAGTATGAATTTGGGACAGATACTGGTATTAGGTGTGACATTCAGAGCCTGTTGTATAACCTTCTGGATGAAGTACAGAATCTTGCGTGATGGCCTCAAAGTTTGCTTTTTTCCTTTTGTTGTGCATGCTTGTCTGCCAAATGCAACACTCAGTTTACCAAAAGAAAAATGAGAAAACCACATCTGATGTTTTGAATTGGTATCACCAAATAAATAAAATACTGGATAAGAAGCTTTTAGCTTTGCTCCTAACTCTGTTACTAACCTTCACCTGCTTGCTTAAGTCCCTTACATCTGTAGGATGGATTCAGTGATAGCTCAAAACTTGACAGCCTGACGGGGCAAAACAAAATTCTGCAAAAATATCTGCATTGCCAATATTCCTTTAAAGTCTGTGTGGAAATTATTTTAAGAATATGAGGTTTTGTTTTTCTCCTATAGTAAAATCTAATGATTAAATCATACATAATTTGATGTATTTTTGGGCACTATATGATTTTCTTCCAAGAGACAAAGCATGAAGTTTCACACTTTATGGAATTATCAGAGTGTAGTTTTCTAATGAAATTAGAACTACTTCATTATCTCTTAGAATTATAGTAGAAGACTTAATTACATAGTGAAAGTAGTATTTTAAAAGCATAGCTGGTAAAATTTCTACAAAAGCTAGAATTCTGTGCAATTCTCTGTCTGCTTATTTGACCACAGGTTTGAATTAAGAAAAAAAGTCTCTCAAAAATTTCTTGGTTTGGACAGAAAGGTTTCATTGGCATAAGATGCTTAAAAATAGGCTGACCTTTGAGCGAAGAGCAAAGCAGCCATGCCCCAGTTGGCCTAAAGCATCTGAAATCACTGACCCTTTTACTCTCAAATATAACATCTTAAAAGAGTCAGAGGTGAGTAGTAGGACTTAATAAGAGTCTTTGCAAGTGATCTTTTGGGCAGCTCAAGGGAAAGAAGAAAAAGGAAGCCATGTAAAAAGCTTGCCTGTTCACTGAGGCTTCACTTGGATGAGTTTTCAGATGCTTCTGACTTGGATTGATAATTTTTAACTTTAAATTTCCATAATGTGCAGTAGTCTTCTGCTGAAGTATTTTGAAAAATTTACTGTTGTCTAGTTGTATCTTGGAAGGCTATTAGTTAGGAAAATGTTACTTGCCATTTTTTGGCAGAGATGAGTATATATTTGAAACATTTAGGAGTATCTAAAAATGCTGAGGAATATGGAGGAAGGATGCTGGTGTAACAGTGGCATCTGTTGCCTGGGAACCAGGAGCTGTAGGAGCTTTGTGTTAGAGACCAAACTCTTCTTTAGGATATGTGATGTGAGATTTGTATGCTTCTGCTACTGGCTAATGAATGAGTAGCTTGGGAGGCATTTCATATTTCACCCTCTGGTGTTCCTCTGTTCATATTGAGCTGGCAAGCATTAATCTTAGCCAGAAGAAATGGGAGTTTTCTTATTTTTAAGATTTGAATCCTGCTGGTGACAAGTTAGAGGGTGAGCATGATTCCAAATTCTGAATGCTTGCATTTATGCTTAAAAATACCTGGGATGGGAAGGAATACAGTTGCAAAAATGGCATTTCAGACCTGCACTTTCACTGTAATGATTCCATCCCACCTGTCTGTCTCTCTGTGTGATCCTGCCTGCTGAGTCATCCCGGCCTGTGCCACCATTAGCTGCAAAGTTGCCTCATTTTGAGGAAAAGCTTGGTAACAGTAAAGGGGATCAAATAGCTAGAGGTGAAAAGAAAAGAGTGTTCTGCTTTGGAGAACTGGAATTTCTTTATTCTGCTGTCACAAGGTTCTTCTGTAATACTGAGCAAGACACTTGGTTCACAGAAGCTCCATAAGAATTTTGCTAAGTGCTTAATATTTCAGTGCTTGGAGCTACATCTGCAGAAGTGCAGAGTAATCACATCTATGCCTAGGTTCAGTTCATCCATTCTGCAAATAGGAGGTGCAAGTGTTGGTATTTATCCATACACACGATGGTTACTACAGGTGGTGGTAGCAGGAGCAAATTTTACAGGGGTTCACACAATCCTTATTCCTCTGGTGGTAAGTGCAAAACTACTTACATAGAAGATGATGTATCTGTGGCCTGTACCTGGTACTTTGAGAAAGCAAGATGAGCCATGCACTGAAGAGGATTGAAAAGAATTTCTGAATGAGAAGAGTGCCTACTGGGTAGAATGTGAACCCGCAGTTAAGGTCATATCATCATGTACAATGCAACAGCGAATCTTGCATCTCCTTATTCTGCTTTTGAAACTTTCATCTTGGTTAATGTGGTTTTTTGGATATAAATTTTATAGGGATTCCATAAATTACTGAGGTATTTTTGTAATTGTAGTTCACTGCATCTGAATGTGTGTAAAATTAAGAGTCTGAGCTGACATTGCTAGTCCTGCAGTTTGATGATATTTTTAGTTTAAATTATTCTTCATCGCTTTTGAGCAAATGTGCTTCAGTTGAAGTTCTCTTTATTAAATACATAATGAAATATAAGAATACGTTTTGATTGCTGAAGATCATGTTTGCAATGTCAGACTGATTTCTTTAAATTTTGAATTGGTCAACCCCAAAACAATGGATTTTTTTCAGCACTGTAACAAGAAACATATGCTTGTTTTACATCCAACCTCCATCTGAAGGAGAGCTACAGCAGATATAAATCCCATAAGAATTTTGATGGAACGTTGTGCTTGTCATTTTAATGGAAGCATTTTAACATTAGTATGGTAAACGTATTCTGACTTGAGGCATTTTCTCTCTAGATAGCAAAGGTCAAAGATGACTTTCAGGATTTCTCCACAGTGTTGGTGGTCAGTTTTCATGGACTAAAACTGTGGCCAGGGCCAGGGCTGCTCCTGGGCAGCAGAACAGGCAGAGGCAACCCCTCCAGGGTGACACCAGGATGACTTCACTTCTCATAGCCTCTCTTAGCTGGTCTCTGGCCCAAAGGGCTAGCATCTTGAAAAATTGTAGGCCATGAACTTTGTTGTAAACAGTTTGTGTTAGCATCTAAATACCACTGAATGGGGCCTGATCCCAAAACTTTTCTCGCAAACTCCCCTGCAGGCCATGTGAAGCTGTAAGCTTCTTTCAGTGTCCAGAAGTTCCTGACTCACCTAGAACCACTGCTGGTGTTGCTGGAATGAGGTGACAGGCAAATGTGCTGTCCCAAGATGCCAGAAACTATCTGCACCTCTGCCTTCCTGGCAAGGTGTGTGTTAAGACATGTCTGGAGAAGGAGCCCTCAATGACTTCTGCTCCCTGGTGATTTAATGCTAGCTTATGCTGGCAGCCTGTCAGCTCAATTCCTTCACAGAAGGTGTAGATTCACAGTTCCCTTCTCTGTGAATGCTTACATATTTTTAAATAATATTTTCATATTTTCTGGAGTGCAGGTGGGACTATTAGTCCTTCTGGCTATCTCTCTTCAGCTATGAAAGATCTGATGAACTGTACCAGGAGACACGAGGATTCGAATTGGTTGGTTAGAGCTTTTTTCTAGGCTGGTTTATGATGTGCCTCATAATAAGGGCAATGCCTGACTCCACCTGCCTAGAGGCACTTGCCTGCCTGGGCAATTGCTGCCCACCAGCTTCTGCCGTGCTCTCTCTAGTACTTGAGCCCTGGATCAGGGATCCAGGATCAGGATCAGGGAGATAGGTCAAGGGCTTGGGTGAGGAATGCAGAGTGGGTGAGGGGTTGAGGTAGACCCAGGATTAGGAAATCATGTACAAGGATCTGTAGGAAGCGTAAGGAAAATAAGTTGACCTCAGATCACCTCTGCCTGCTTTGGAGGTGCATGGTAAGGGTGGGGTGGAGGGTTTGCATTTATGTGCAAACACGTGGTTTAATGCATTTTGGGAAATGGGACCACTGAGTATGTGGAGAGAGGTATGAAGTGGTTTGACAAAGGCAAGGGTGCTTTTCATGCCATTGCAGAGGGTGATACCTGTGTGTCCTAACTTTGGGAATGCCAAGTTCATGGCACTCTTTGAGGCTTAAGATTTCCCTAAAGAATATTTAAAGATCATCCACTGACCCTTATTATGAATGAAATCCAAGCTGTCCTTGCCCTGGCTCCAGCACACCTGGACATGGCCGAAGTGTTCATCTCCTGTGGCCCAGCCTCATCTGTTTCTTTCACGAAAACCAGAACATCTTCAGGAAGATGCCCCCACAGTTACAGGATAGGTCTGAGTTTCGGGTGCTCACATCTCTGCCGCAAAAGAGATCTTTCTTTTGCAAAGCCTGAGAAAGTGCTGGAATTGCTGTTACTGTTTTATGAGGGTGTGCTGCTTTGGTTCCTGTGCTGGGAAAGGATCTGGAGCCTGAAACCTGATCAGAAGGAGGTAACTCAGCACAGCTGGGACTGTGCTCTCCTCAGCCCTTCCTAAAGCACTTCCCCACTGGCCTGCATGGATCTGGTTCTTTGTGTCTAAATCTTCTGGATTGCAAGGGAAGGCTGCATAGTGAGACATGGAGTTAAGCACTGCTGCTCTCAGTATTCCAACACCTAAGCCCTTTTATGAAGCCTCATACTCCCACTGCGGCCTAGCAGATTGAAATGATTGTTTATAAGCAGCAAAGTTCACAGTCCAAAGCTCAGATCTCTTCAAGGCACTTCAGGGGGTTTTCTGTCTGCAAGTTGCGTTCCCCAGTGGAGTATTAGTTTAAAAAGATACTATTATGAAATAGTCATAAAAACAGCTTGATCTGTTTCGTTTACTTCAATTAACTAAAACTTCTCCAAGTTCTCTATGTTTCCCGGCTGCAGTCCCTCATCCTGAAGAAGGTGAACGAAGACTCCATCACTGTGCAAGTGGGCCCCCAGCAATGCTTGGCACTCAGCTGGCCTGCTGGAGCTCACCACACTGTCGTGGCAGTGTAGAGGTGGCTCTGATAAAAAGCAAGATGCATCCTGCTGCCAGGTAAGTCTTGGCTCAGCTCTGCTCTGTGCACTGCAAAATCCTAGGTACCAGAGGAGGGGTGAGATCATCATTTCAGAGCTCTATCGAGGCAGTCATTCCTGCCTAGGAGCACTTAGGCTCCTAGGGCAGAGCAAAGTCAGGACATGGGCCTGCACTGACAGCAACTGGACATGCTTTGTTTATATATTTTATAAAGCAACAACACCAAAAACATTTCTCAAGAAAAATAACAAAAGTAACAGGCCTTATTTCCTTTTAGAAGTACAGCTTTGTTTTTATCTGGTCACAGACTCTTGCTCTTTCTCATGGAAAGGAGGGGTGTAGTCACCCTCACCTCTGGATCTCTTTCATGAATTTCCATCCTTAGCTCTTCGTAAGTATATCAAACCCAGTGGTGTACCTGAACATGTCCAAAACACCCATTGAAGCCTTATTCAACAAGCTACTTCAAAAAGAACAAGAGGAGGTGTGCTTTGAAAAGGGACTTCTCCTCCAGCTGCTTCCACCCAGCACTTTAAAAACACATAAGACACAATAAAGCACGTGTTGACATAAGTGAGCCTCAAAAACACCATTGGATTATTTTGAAGGACTGCAATCATAAGCGGGAGAGTTATCATCCTTCACCCAGCAAAACAATTACATCAGTGCAGCTTGGACTGGGATCTGCCTTAAGATCTCCCAGATGTTGCAAATGGTGTAATTGCCGATCAGTTGCTCTGGGTAATTATAAACTGTCAGATGGAGGAGGGGAGGTTGGTTCTCAAATGAAACAACATAAAAGCTTTTAGGGGAATTATAGAGAGGAAGATCCACTGTTCACAGCTGACACCAAGAGCCACAACAGTCTCTGCTTATGCCCAATTTTGCCAGACCAGTATTGTGGACGTGTCTCAGAGCTTACCTTAGACCTGAGCTATGGCATGCTGCATAGAGATGAACCTTGCAGCAAGGGGTTTGCTGTGGACTGCTCCTAGCAAATCTGCTCAGAAATCATTTTAGCAGAATCTCCTAGCCTGGAACAAGGGACCTGCTGCCCATCTCGCTAGCAGAATCCCATCTGATGCTGAGGCAGAAGATGCCAGCCCTGACACTCAAATGGAAAGAGGCAACCTGGATAAAAACTGCCACCTTGCTCGCCCTGGGGGAAAACAACTTTCCCAGCCACAGGACTGGTCCCTGTTCAGACCTGGCCTGAGCAGCTGGAGGATGGAGCCCCAGGTGAGATGTTGGTGCTGTGCTGCAGCACAACAAGAGTTCAAGGCTCTGGGAGCTGCAAGAAGATGGGGAGCAGGTCCCTGATGCTGTAGCTGGGTGACTCAAAACACTTACCAGACCCTGTCCCCAGCTCAAAGGTTCATTTTGTGCAGTTTTTCTGAAGCATTTGTTGTTTGTACACAAAGAAGCTGTGGGCATGGTAAGCTTATGCCAGAAATAAGCCCTGCCTCCTCTCCTCATTGCGTGTGACTGCTACCTCCCTTAAACACACCAGCAGGTCACTGGGCTTGTGGAGCTTGCTCAGGTCATCAGTGACCCTCTGCTCAGCCCCTTGAAGGATTTGGAAAGGCACTGGAATCCTGAATAGCCTTTAGGAGTCAGCTGGGAGATGCTTCAGCCTTAGAAAGAGAGGGGATTTTGGAAATTCCCCATGCTGGTGTTTCCATGGGGTAAAATGAATTGGTGAACTGCCTCTCCAAGGTCCCTCCTGAGAGCCCCAGATCACAGTCCCACTGGGCTCTAGCCATGCCATCTGTCCAAGTGGCAAGTAGCTGGGGTTTCCATCCAGCTCCCTGCAGCCCAGGGCATGTGACAGAGCCATGTTTGCCAGCTTGCAGCAGTACGTCAGGCTGTGAACAAGGGCAGGTGATGGCATGGTAAGGGTGAGGAAGTTGGGTGGGCAGCAACCACTCCCACACGGCCTGCTCGGAGTGGTGAGCAGCAAACAACACCGGCAGGTAACACGGCCCAGTGCCACAGCAGAGGGAGCACAGGCTCCCAGCCCATGGCTCTGGCCTCTGTTCGCAGCACATTGCTGATTCACCATCTGCTCGGTGGGGTTTCTGAACCCCAGTGCAGACAGGGGTGCACTCAGGGAGGGTGTGCTCAGCCATCAACCTTGCAAGAGCTGCCCCATGCCAGATGTGCAGGTGGCTTCATCAGCACACAAGTGTGACAAGCTCAGCAGCAGGTCAGCTACATAAAAACAAACCCCTGGCAATGCCAGTGTCCCAGGTGGAGGGGTGGCTTTGACCTGGTCACAATTATAACAGTGGAGAAAAACACATCACCCATCTCCAGCATCACCTGTGAAGGCCAGCTCACCCTGACACAAGGTGGGGCTGTGCTGTAACAGTACAAGCACCACCAGAACGTCCTGGCATTGTCTTCTTCCCTTTTTTAATTTCATTTTTCAGGATGACAACACTTTAGAGGTTTATGACCAACAGGAGAATTTACTACTAAGTCATATACTGATGTAATGAAATCTAATATATGCTGTGTAATGAGTTATGAGATGTTATTTAGTTTCAGGGTTTTATTACTTCAATCAGTTATGACCATATTTCCTTTTATATGATTGCTCACCCTTTAAACATACCAGATGACTGTATAAAGAACACCTAATAAAGTCTGGAGATGTTAAAATATAAATGTTTTAATTTTTGCCATAAATTTGTTTCAATTCTACCAATGGTGGCTTTTGCACTGCAAGTGGTGCAGTCCTTGTTAGAAGAGCAGACCCTGGTAGTTCCTTTGTAGGAAGGAGCTGGACAGCTGTCCTTCATTACAAAGCACAGGTAGTCACCAACGCTCACCCTTGGTGATTATACACAGAAAAGGAAAGGTTTTTAGAATATAAACAAATGAAAGACAACACTGATCTGTGACAGAAGTCATTATCTTAATTAACCTCTCATATTTACTCTTGGAGTTGCAACATCCACATGCCCTGGTTTCTACCAGTCTTCAAGAAGGGACAATCAAGCTTATGGTCTTCAGCATCAAGATCAAATCCAGGGATGTTCTTCCCACGTGCCATTTGGCAATCCTCCTAATTTTTCCACATTTATGCATTGTATTCTAAAGTCTTTTGGGATAACGTCATAGTAATGGAGTTATATAGCTGTGAAATAAGATCAGGATCAAGTCTTTACTAAATCAGTGTTTCAGTAAGCAAAAGACAATTGTAGGAGTAGAGCCTTAGTTGTGACGTGTTCGTAGTGAGTGTGGAGTTCTTCAAAATTGTTGTAGAAGGTATTTTACGATGTTAACAACTCCACAGTAAGAGTTTGAGTCCAAGTGGATACCGACTGTTGTAAGGCTGTGGCACAGGGCTGCTGTCTGATGAGCCACCCACTCATGGGAATACAGAGGTCTCTAGCGCTGCTGGCTGGGGTCCTGCACGGGTGTCACCTGCCTGGAGATGACACCTACATATACAGATCTAATTACAGCCTTCTAATTTCCTCCCCACCTCTGCAACAGGCAGCACTTGCATGATTTGCTGAACCTGGTGGAAGTCCCCACTGCAGGGGTCCAGGACAGGGGAAACTGGGCAGTGCTGTGCTGGCTCAGAGGCTGTGCTGCTGCTGAGCTGAGAGGAAAAAGCCTGGTAAACTTGAGCCACTGTACAGGTTTTCTTGGCCAGCTTCAAGGGATAGAGAACTGCCTTTTAGTTACATCTTAATTTATAGTTTGCAGCAGCCAGAAATATTTTCATCATGTTTAATCTGCTGTGACTGTGGCTGCCACGTTGTCATGGCCTGAGGATGTCTTTGTGGGGGTGATTCCCTGCTGTTCTACTGCGTGTAGCAGAAAGGTACCAGAGGCCCAGTTTGACAGATGTTTCATGCCCATCTCCATCCCAGCTTCTGAGTCCTGTCTATGACAAGCCTGTTGCCTTGTTTTAGCTGTGGGTAGTATTGGTGCCATATGTATCCCCTTCCTTCAAATTCTGCAAGGCAGGGTGTCATCTCAGAAGAGCCCCTTTGGACAGCTGTTTATCAATTCAATGCTTTTTAGTTGTACATACATCAATATGCTTTACTTTTCCCAGTATTTATTCAATTATTCATAGAGATGCTAAAAGAAGAGAAAAACTTCTAAATGATCCATCTTACTTCTCTATTCTATTAATATCTCTATCACTAATTGCATAATTTTTGGGAGAACTACAGCAAGAAATGAAATAAAGACTTTACTATTCACAGTTCCAGGCTAATAATTCAGCCAAAGAGAATCATACATGAAATAAATGGCCAAGTGTACTTAAAGTGTGTCTTTGTACAGTAACAAGGCACAATTTAATCCCATTAAGAAAATGTTGGCAGTAGCTCAGTGTTTGGGAATATGCCACTGAACTGTCCTGCTGTAACCTTGGATGTAGGAAAAGTTGAGACAAAACAGCATACTCAGTTTGACACATCTTTGCCCTTTAGGTCCTTAATGATGCAGTGATTTACTGAAATATTTAATATTGTTTAGCTGTAGAAATTGTCTCATACATGAAAGCTAAGCAATAACATGCTTGCTGAATGTGCCCTATCTGCTGTTTCATAAACAAAGTTTATTTGCAACTCTATAAAACACAGATTTCTGAGATATCTCAAAACATCAAGTCCACAGATTAATTTGTAAGAAACAAAATCGTTGTTCCATATATCTTATTTAAAGGATAAAAAGACAGGTAGGTCAGTTTCTCACTAACCAAGAATTTAAGAAAAACTTTTTTTTCCCCCTCAGGTTTTAGTTTTCATCTGGGTTACTCTGCTTTTACTTTACTCCCATTACTCTCAGAAGGATCCGAAGTACTTCTCTATTCTCCTGGTACTGTGTATGTGGCACTCTGCTGTCAAAACAACTGATTTCTTTCTAATTAAGACAGATTCAATATTTACAATAGAAAAAAGTAGTATGGCTAGATGCATTTCTCATGACCACATATCATATCCTTGGAATTTTATCTATGGATCTTGGGGAAAATACTGTGTGAATTAATGAAAGCATTAGATTTTCAAGATGAAATCACAGCTCATTCAGTATAACCTACTTCCAACAGCGTGCTGGGGGCTCAGCATGATGAGGGCCTGCTGCTCTGGAGTGTTCCCCACACTGCTTCTGCTCCTCCCCATGCACACAGCTTTCTTCCCTTCCGCTGGTGTGGCACTTCCCTGATTCTCTAAGCATGGAAGGAAAACAGGTGCTTTGAGTGTTATTAAAATACACAAACACTGTGAGTCAGAAGTATCAATATTCAGTGCCTTCCACTGGTCCTCCATGAAAGTCTTGCTCCTCAAGTATCATCTGTGTGGTTTCCCTGCACTGTTACTTGCAATATCACGTTGTTGTGTGGAATTAATCACTTGACAGAGCTTTGTGACTCTCTGTACTGTAACAGCTTCTAGAAAAATTCAAACTGGCAGTTTCTGTAATAAAGAATGAGGAAATACATTTGACTAGTGCATGTGTTTTATAGTGCAAGGTCAGAGAGTAACCATACATAATGGGCCACAATGGGGAATAAGAGGGGAACTATAGATATATGCATAACACACAAACATGAGTGAATTTTTTTCGCTCTCATCCTCTGGCATTTGCTGTCAAACCAAAGGGAAAAAAATGCTGTCTCCTTTCTGTGTGACTATAGGAATCTTCACTTCACAGAATACAGTTCAGAAACCACAGGAACCAAATAATGTTGCCCATAGCAATGGAGTGGCCCCATTTTTCTTACACTAATCACAGTGCTAAGGATCTGGCACAGATGATCAAAGAGGCTGTGCTCCTATGCTGGCAGCCCCATGGTCATGGCCAGGATGGGGTAACTGTGCTGCTTCCAGCAGATTTAATCCAAGGAGCAGAGGGGCAGCACAGCATGGTGGGGTGATGTACCCTATCAGGACTCAGCAGCAGCACTGGCTCCTAAGTGGCTCTTTGCTGCTGACAACCTGGTGTTGATGTTTTAAGGGCAGCTTGCTGTCAGTGGAAGTAATATGACAAAAATTAGGTGGGCAAGAGGGATTAAAACATGTACAATATTGCAGAACTTGTTAGGCTCAATTACACGAGTCAGGAACTAGTGGAGTGTTTGAAGACCTGGAAATAATTCCAATTTGTCATACCAGGAGACTCCTTCCCAGAAACCGGCTGTGTAAGCAGAGGCAAGTCCACCATATGGAGAACAGATGTCTCAAGGGAGCTGAAAAGAAGATACTTTGCTAGTACTAAAAATATTCAGTATGAGGAGGTGATAACAAGTGCTTCTAAAGAAGAAACAATTATTTATCATTGAGTAGACACTTTTTACTGTTTCCTAGAACACAAACCTATATGCTTAAATAATCTCAGACTGCCAGAGTGAAGAGGCACTGATTCACAGCTTGGGGTAAAAACTATAATACTAAGCAGATTGCACATCTTGCTTAACCATCTGATTTTTAAAGCATATTTTATCACAGTCTGTATCACTGAAAAAAAAAGAGGAAGTCAGAAGACAATGAGTTATTGGTGTACAGTTGTTTTAATGTACAAAGCAGTATGGTTGTCTTTGCCATTTGCAGCTTGGATGTTTTACTTTTTTCCCTTTAATTAGGAACTGTCATGAAGGTTGACTCAGTTTATAACTCAGTCTTGTAAGAATGGTGTCTGTGAGAGCTGCCTCCAAGGACCAAATCTGCTAAAACATCAGGAATGAGACTTGGGAGAAGCACTTCATCGCTATCTTTGGATGGCTTAGGAGATGTGCTAAGGGAAGATCCAGCTGAGCAAGGAAGCCCAAGGACTGCTTGAATTGAAGTGGAGCTCTGCAATGACTTGCTCTATAACCAAAAGCTTGCAGCTGTGGCTACTGCCTGTGTAGGTACCAGCCATGGTGCCTACACATGTCCCAGTCAGATGGGTGTTCTGGCAGAGCTGTTCTGCTTCCTGAGCAGCAGAACAAGAGCTATTGGCATAGCTCCTTCAGCTCCTGCTGAACTCCAGCAAATTACTGCAGGGAAAGATAAAGCAGTATCAGCAAGTTAGGGCCCAGTGGCTTATTTTCTGGTGCTGAGGTGAGAAGAACTCTAATAGGCTGTCTGCAACAGCCATTCATTTAATCTGTCCTTAAAAACCTCTAATGACTGCATTCCCCCAGTCCACAAAGGCAGCCTGCTCCTGAGCTTATATCTGATTATAGCTGGGTAGTTTGTCCTACTATCTAAGCTAAATCTCCCTTGCATCCTGTTGAATCTATTACTCCTTATGTCCACTCTCAGTGGATATAAAGATAACAGATTTTCATCCTCTTTACAGAAAAAAATTTAAGGCTGTTATCCCACTCCCTTTGGACCTATCTGTCTTCTCTTCACTAGACTAAACAACTCCAAGATCTTTCAATCTCTCCTCACAGGTCAGATTTTACAAACCTTGTAATACCCTTGATGGTCTCTCAGGGCTTTCTTATCGCATTTGTGTCTTTTCTAAAAGGTGATGTCCAGTTGCTGGATGCAAAACTTGAGGAGACAAGTTCCCAATGTCATGAAGTTACCACCCAGCCCTCAGCTTTCACATCCCCACATGTGCCCTTGTGGGCGTCACTGAGGTCAGCTGGGGCATGTTTACCTCCGGGTCTCTTCTGCTTCCTGGTTGGTCACTCCTTGTTTCAATACGAGGCCTTTTTACCTCCTAGCTCTTTGCATATATCTCTCTTTGGTTCCATTTGTTGATTCTGGAAAAGCTCTCCATTTTTTCATAGCTTTTTTGAATTTTAATCCTGGGCTCCACTATGCTCACAATCCTCCTGGCTTAGTGTGATGGGCTGATTTTATAAGCATACTTTATTCCATTATCCAAGTTACTAATGAAAATATCAAACTGAAACTGGCCCCAGACAGACCCTGGGTGACCCTATTAAAAATGAATTTTCAGTTTGATGACAATAAGTTCAACCACTTGTCCACCCACTAACTTATGATTTCATCTCACCTTAGCTGTCTGTATGAGAAAGTCATGGGGGGCACATTCATGCACCCCACTCTGTTGGGCAATTGATATTTTAAAACTGTAAAAAACCATCATTATGTGTACTAAAAACTACTTGTCTCTTCCCTAGCAAGAAAATTCTGTCACTCTGCAGCATCCTCTTCTCTTGTCATTGTCTCTTTCTGCTGATCACTGCTGGGGTCTGCAGGAATCATGAGTCTGTAATGCACCAAGAACCCAAGGAAGCAGCTAGGAAGGGAAGAAGGAGAGCAAGACAGCATCCTCTGCAGGGAGCAGCCTCCTTCTTTCTCCTCCTGCATCTGCACATGGGTGCTCCAAACCAAAACCCAGCATCTCTGGTAGCCCACAGTGAGAGCAGCAGCACCCACAGCCCTGGAAAGGCCAAGGGATTGTTACCAATTCAAGGTGAGAAACATTCCCCTTGATTCAAGAAAGGATTAGCATTTCTATGCAGCCCTCACATGAATGGGGGACCCTCCTTCAGTGGAGAATCTGTCAGAGGCAAAAGAAATATCCTTCTGGGAGAGCACAGGAGAAGGCTGTGCTTTTCAGGCTCAAGCTTGAAGAGGATGCTGCAGAGTGACAGAATTTTCTTGCTAGGGAAGAGACAAGTAGTTTTTAGTACACATTTTGGTTGCATGGGGCTGAGTGTATACTGGGTGCCATGCTGGCTTCTGCAGCCACAGGATTCAGGACAGAACCTTTTCTGCTGGTAGCTCTGGGCTATGTATATTACACCTTTACATTCAGTTTGATACTGCCTTTAGCCTGCTGGCCCCCTGCCAGTGCAGCTGCAGAGAAGCTGGGGAAGTTTGCTGTAATTTGCTTGGGAATTCTTGTGGAAAGTGAGTTTCACCTACTGCAGTGGAAGGGAATAGGTTTATGGTGTTTGGGTTTCTTTTTGTCCTGAAATGCTCATCTTCACTTAGAAGTAAGGTGGAGTTCAACATTAAAATATTCTAGCTTGAACATACAGGACAACTGGAAATCAGTGTTGAAGACTGTTCAGAAAACGCACTGAACTCATGCCCCAGATTGAAACAAGACAAATGTTACTTTAACAGGGATCCTGTGGATGTTGCTAATACCAGTGAAGGAGAAGATACTCTCAACCCAGATTTTGGTGGACACCTTTAAAAAGCACTGAGATGGGTGTCCTAGTCACTGCTCAGCCAGCAGCACAAGCTCAGCCCGAGTCGGATTTAAGGCAGCCTTGCCCACATGTTGCCTGGCCAGCAGCCAGTCTTCCCCTGCCTTCAAGGAGTGAAGTCCTGGCACTAAAACCTCTGCTGGCACCAAGAGCCCCAGCTGTTACACCCTTTAACTGCAATAGGGTTCTATCAAGCCTAGAGGAAGAGGACCACAAGGGTATGGACAATTAAAGACAGAGACACAGTGGACTTTTACGTGTTTCCTATCAGGAAAAGCATAAGTGATGTTTTAGGTTTTCAAGAACACCCTAACTCAGCATTTTGCTGCAGCAGGGTGGTCACTGGGCTTTGGACTGCAGCCCAGCCAAACAGAATGGAGCTTTTCGTCAGTTAAAGTCCAAGAAGGGAATAATGATCTCAGGGTTTTGTATTTATCATTGGACTTGGCCTCCTGACCCTCCTAAAGAAAGGCAATGACTTGAAACAGTTTTCACAAAGCCAAGACATAAATGGTTGCAGTGAAAATTAACTTTATCCTGATCTCTCTCTTTTTTTTTTCCCCAGATACACAATTTCTATTATGTTTGGATAAATCTTGCCCCCCTGGTTCCCTCTGAATGGTCAATGCAATTCTTCACATTGGAAAGCTATGCTGCCCCAAAGATGTCACTGTCTTGGCAATGGCTCACACAGCCCCAAACAGGGCTATGTGGAATTATGTGGAGTTTTGTATGATTCAGCAGCAACAAGTGTGAAAAGACTGAGACTGCTAGCACTCGCCCTTCCTCAACCTTTTCGTATTCCTGGCACTCCCTGTGAGCATTGCTGGCTGCAGATATTCAAAGAGCAAAAAGAGCAAGTACTGAAGTCAGCTTTTTTTTTTTTTCACTTAGCATTTTTCCTTCCTTTTCTCATTTAGTCAGATATTTATGCTTTTACGGACATGAAAATCTTCCCCTGGTTTATTAGCAACGGCATGGAACATTTTGCTGTCCTGGGAAGTGTCGTGCAGTGATGAACAATACTCCTTGTCCCAGCAGCCTTTCTCCTCATGGCAGGCACTTTTTCCCCTTACCCATGCAGGGTTGGTGTGGTGGAAGCACAGGGGTTTTTTGTCACATTGTGGGTGCACGTTCAGCATGGTGAAGCACAAGCACTGGCTAAAGCTATGAGGTATCTTATATGTTCTCCTTTACAAGCTGCAGTATACCAAGAGGTCTTTGCATTTTTGTCAGAAGGACATTACTGCTCTTTGAAAACCTAAAGACCTCCACATAAAAAAACCTCAAAACCACAACATAAAAAACTCTGAAAAAAGACTAAGGGATTTCTGTGCTTCCCAGGACACCTATGGAAAATGAAGACAAAATCTTTCCATGCTACACCTACAAAAGCATGCCACAAGATTCCTTTATGGCTGCCACAGCTCAAAGCTTCATGTTTCATCCTTTTAGTATAATTCTTCTGGTATGAAATAAGGGCAAGATCTAGGTAACTTAAAACACAACTAAATTGTGACTTCAGACCCAAAAATCCACCTGATCCTAGGCTGTGGTTTAGTCTCCAGGGTTGTGTTCTCCAAAGAGGTACTTAGATTAATGGGATACTTCCCAGGCCACTGGCACCTAACTTCTGACATCCACATGTCCCTCAGGCATAATGGAAATTGTTAATCAATGTTAAATTAATTTGGTGTTGGCTGGAGGTTTTGAGGAGGGGAGTTCAGAGAGTCAAAACCACTTGACAGGCAGGATTTGTGTCCACCTGCATTGGCTGCCTCAGCAGAGGTGCCAGTGATTAAATGGGCAGAGCCTCATCTCTCAGCCAAAGATGGCTTTCCAGGTGCCCAGTGAACAGCACTGCCTGCTGCTGAATGCAGAGCTGAATTTACTTGCAGATGAAAGCACATTCATCTACAGTTCTGACAGTGAAAGAAATCACATGCTTGGTTTTAATATATAATTGTATAATTGGTTTTATTCTTCTTTCCCATAACATACATGATTGCTGGAAATTCTTTCCTGTGCACAATCTTTTCTTTTTCTGTTTATTTGTCCTTATTCAAAGCTAACAGCTGGTTTTACCTATGAGAACCAGCTCACAGATGTACTGCAGGATATAAAGCACATTTATGATAAGACACCTGATAAATCCCTTTATGTTCCATATCTTTCCTGTAAAGATATGGGGAGGGGGCAAGTGGAGAAGGAGAAAAGACCTGCTTTAGGATGATGTCATGGCTGCTGGGCACATCTGCCCCAAATTAAATTGCCATCTAAAGGGCTTATTTCTCAAACATATTCTTTTTCAGCTTGGAAGAAGACATAAAGCATTGTATCCCTTCAGTTTGGATTTGGGGAGTCTGAAAATTCGGGATCACCCTCCACAGTATGCCAGCAAGATTTACTAGTGCTGAGCCTCTCAGGTGATGATGCTGTACAAGTTACATGAAAAAATGAATCTTTCTTGGTTCCTTGATTAAGTTGTGACTCCTAATAAATCTTCCAGAGACATCAAGCCTGTCTTGCTAAAAGCATAAAGGACCTTTGCAAAGCCCTCTAAGAAGGTGTGAGAAAGAAGTCTCATCTGTGAGAAGAAAGCTTTAAAAAGTTAACCTGTTTGAATTTAAAAGTATTCATTCTCAATCTTTCACAGTAAACTTTATGTGCATGCCAGAATTGGAAGACAAAAATGCAGAATGCATAGAAATAAACAACAATGAACGAAACCAAGAATGAAACATTTGCAAATAGACTGCTTTGTCTTGCTGCTGTACCATCCCCACCCTCCCCTCCCCCCACAAAAAAGGTAACAGGAAAAAGGAAGAGAGGACAACTCTTGTTTTTAGGCAACTAAGGCAACTATTATTTTTAATACTTTCTGTGTGACCTTTTCCTATGAAGGCACTCAGCCTCTATGGTTTGTGGGTGAACAGTAGGAGGAAAATGCTGGACCAGACAAAATCCCCGTGCTCTTGCTGCCTCTTAGTGCCAACAGCAAGTGTCCCCAAAAAACTCATGATGGCAAAGCCCTGTGTAACAAGGGAACCTTTTTTTCCTCTTGAACAGACCCCCTGGACCTAGAGGCCATGACAAAGCTGTGCATGTGTGTGGCATCTGCTGCACTGGAGGAAAAGATGCAGCACATGCCACACACACTTGCAGCCTTGTAACTATCTGGGCAACCTGTGTTGCCTCTTTCTAAGCCCCAGCCAAACAGCATAAAAACACAGCAAAACATGTCAGCCCATCTAGAAACCATGGCCCTGGTTTTCCATCATTCCAGTTGGTGGAGTTATGCTCATTTACACCAGCTGAGGAACTGTTCCTACATTTCCACCTGGTTCCTGAAGATTTATATACTAATTCCCCACAAAGAATTACAACGGGGAAAAAAAAATTGCCTAACTAGATCCACAAGCCCTATTTCATAAGTGAGTTATCTCAGCTTTGCTGGGTCAAATCTTACTGAGAGGACGATACATCCAGGGCTGTCATGTAAATCATTTCCTTTTGAATACTTATGTCTAATCAACTTCAGACCTTGTTTTGGACACATTGTATGTTTCATAAGCTGAAGAACTCTCTATGATTAAATCCTTGCCTCCTGACCCCAAAATACATCTGAACAAAATTGTCCCATCAGGAGTTCAGATAATTGCTTGGCCTTTCCTGTCAGTCATAAACCAGACAGATGCAACGTTTTTGGACACTTCTCCACACTTGACTGTGCTTTTCAAATATATTCCAAACAGCACAAGAGAATAGGAATGGTTGCTTTTATAAATGTGTGGTAGATCATATGCTTAAACAAAGAAAATAGAGACTCTCTTTGCTGGTGCCATATGTATTATTGTGTGATAAAAATTTACCAGTATGTAGTTCTGCAATTATTGCTCTTACAGCTCCATTAGTCTTAAATCTTATTTATTACTGTGGACTTTTTTCTTTCACTGGAAATCCCAGGCTCTCCCTTTTCTTGCGTCAAAGCTTACAAAGCACTGAGTAGTCCAGGCACAATTTGAAGACTCCATCTTTCTCACAGCCAGAGACATTGTGTTTAGGAGTAGTCTTTCTGCTCCCACACACAGACCTCTCCTGGACCTCCAGCCGTGCAGTTCTGTGGATCCAGGGGAGATGGCCAGGGGCTGACCCAGCAGGACACGAGCACTGAGCGAGGATCACACCCCCTGCCTGGCCACGGCACCATCCACCTCACAGGGCTGCAGCTCACAACAGGGACACCCCAAAGTCCTAATTGAGGGCTGAGCTGGGACACTGCCCAAGCACTGGCAGGGTTAGCAGGGAAGGCATAGCATGGACTCTGCAAAAGCAGGTGAAAATTTTCTGTTGACTTCTGAGGGGACCACGACTTTTTTCTCCTCATTCTCCTTGACGGCCTGCTGGTGTACACAGGAGAGCTTGGAGAGTTGAGAAAAATTTGCTGGAGGAAGCCTGGAACATATCTGTTGGTGAATGGCAAGTCACCCCATGCACTTGGATGGAGCTAAATCCTGAACAATGAGAAGTATTACAAATATTCAGACATCACAGACAAGGGTTTACAGAGATCACAGTCTTCAGTTGAAAGCCTGGGAATTCCTCAAGGAGAAGGTGGGGTCTGGGACAGTGCATGCGAGCCAAGAACTTTCCAAGTGCCTCTGTAACTCTCAAAATCTGAGAAGAAAATTAAGTTCATGGGCAAAACACACTGTGAAAATGGAGAACAGGCTGCTACACTCATCAGTAAGCTGAAAGAACAGAATGTATGTGAACGTTAGAAAAGAAAAATCATTAAAAGTTCATTCTACATCAAGAAGAAAATTTTTCCAAGGAGCAGAAAACAAGGACCTGCAGGACTGAGGTGCCACAGATGAACCTCCTTTCTGCACCTGAGTCCTGGCTGTGCAAGCAGAGCTGCAGAATCATAAGCATCATCTCACAGACCATTTGGGTGCTAAGCCTGCGTGTGGTTCCTGCAGACAGACAGGTTCTATTAGACATTACCGTGCCTGTTTTTGTTGCCAGCCTCTTGGTGGCTTGACAAAAGTCACTGCTATCTAGCAGAGGTGACAAAACTGGACATAACATGACTCCATCTGTCACAGTTGTGGTCTAGCACTTTATGCCTGCAGCAAAGACTAATGTGGAAACAGAAATGGTGTTTGTGACACTGGTGAGTGATACATGGGGCAGGGTTTGGCTCCAGGACAGCCTCATATATGTGCCCAGGTCTGTGTGACTTACAGAACTGCTCCTGAAGCTCATGCTGGCCTTTTCATTTTGCAGGGTACCTTTGTGAGCCTGTAGTCTCAGGCAGAGCTCACACAGGGTTTACAAAGTTGTCCTGTGAGGACATGGAAAAGAAGCATGAATCATTGGAAAAATTGTATTCTCTGCGGGAACATCTTCAGCAAAGTCCACAGGAGTCCCCTGGGTAGCTGCTGTACCCATCAGGTTGCCAACACCCTCAGACCAGCACATACTGAGCTGCTTCTCTCCAAACTTTTCATTCTTTCCAGACTTAGGCCAAGTGTAGAAAAATAACTTTCAATTTTTTATATCTCTGCATTTCTCCTCTTCACTATTGTGAGAAAACCCCTTATCTCATAATCCTGCTGTGCTGTGTGATTCAGGTCAGATGCCCACTGTTTCAGCTTCTCCCTTCTTGTTTCCTCACCTCGGATGCTCTCCGTAGCTGCTCCATGCCTGTCCTGTCATTCCTGCTGGATCCTTGCAGCATGCAAGGCAAGTGTCATATGGGAAAATCAGTCTGTGGCCTCCTGCTTTGGGGACTGGAATGAGCATGTGGAACAAATGAACACAAAAAGGAGGTCAGAAATTTTTGCGAAGTGGAGGCACTCCAGCAGAACAACCCCATGGGCAGCAAAGCCCCAGGGAATGAAGACAAAATTAAGGGAACCGTCCTCGAAAAGGCCCGTGTGACTGTCACAGCGGCGCTCAGGGACACTCAGAGCGGCGAATGCGCCTGTGTGTCCCAACTGGATCCCAACCGGATCCCAACCGGGAGAACCCACGGGAGGGGTGGGGGAGGGGCTCGCGGGGGCCGGCCGCGCGGCTCGCTCTGGCCGCCAGGTGGCGCTGTCGCCCCGGGCACGGCCCGGCGGCCCCGGGAGCGAGGCGGCACCGGGGGGACATCGGAACAGCAGCCGGGGGCATCGGAACGGTACCGAGGAGCACCGGGGACCCTGTCCCGGTCACTGCGGGGAAGGGGCCGCCCTTAGTCTCCTCTGGCCCCTTTCCCGGCCGGGGGTCAGGGCACGCCGGGCTGCCCGGGCTGCCCCTAAGCTGGAGGAGGTCAGGAAACGGGAGCAGAGTCCGTACGCCGTGTGTCCCCCCAAAAGCCCGTGCACTCCTCAGATGTTGGCCTCAAGGAGAAGTCTGCTCGGAGCCTAAGTGCCAGTCCCACAGAGCGCATTTAGTGTCACCCAGGGGTGACACCCCTCAGGTGCCAGTACGGTGCCTATTTTCACTCAAACATCTCCCTCCCAGGATGCTCATTCACATGCCCAGGTTTTCACTTGGATGCTGCTAGTTCATTTAAAGTGATGCATGGAATGACTCGGTGACCCTCCCGAGGACCACCTGAGCAGCAATTTCTCTTGGAAAAAAAAGCTTTATCCCCATGCAGTGCCTTGTGCAAGCCTCTGAAATACATAATGTAGTCCAAGCATGGTGGTTTGGTTGTACTTTTAACTGGCTCTCCATAGAAAAGCAAATTTCTTTTCTCTTTGCTCTGATAATTTAACCTGTGCTGGTGGCTCTGTGTTTACATGTCTGCTCAAAGCACACACAGACAGCATCTTTGTTTGGTGAGGGCTTACTTCAGTTAGAGACATTTGGGACTGAAGCAAGCCCACCACTCAGAAGTCCTTCACAGTCCAGACATGGTCCCCCAAAACTGGAGACCAGGTCCCCGTCCCAGGTCTTTGCAGTCACCAAACCCAACCAGCATTTCATTGCCACCAGTTCTCCCCACAGCTCACTGATATGGGCACTGCCAGGTGATGTGCTCGGCTCCCTTCCCAGGCACCTCATCAAAGGGCAGCCCCTGACATTTTCCAAACACCATCTGCTAGTGTTTATTTTGCCCCTTCTACAGGTGTTTCCGAATTATTCTGTGTAAGAACATGGAAAACATGGTTTAGGGCAACCCTTTGGAGGAACTGTGAGACTGAAGGTGAAAACTCCCCAGGTGACATCTGCTCTTTGTGCAGCCCCAGCCCCAGTGCTCCATCCTGCCTTGCTCTGACCCTCAGTACGAATGTGCAGTGCTGAGTCCCTCAGGAGAGGCAAAGCTCATCCACAGTCCTCAAAACAAGGGCTTAGGAGTTTATACAGAATGCAACCTCTGCTCTGGAAAACCTGTGACTTTGGAGACAAGTGGGATTAGGGGAGGCCAAAAATGCAACAGGAGAAGCAGATTTTCTTCAGATGTGTGGATGCTGTTGTAGGCTTCATGAGCCATCAGTAAATGAAAAATGAAGTTATTTTAGTAAACAAAAATGCACATGTAAGCACTGAAAGGTGAAGTCAGAAGTTTGGAGTCAGTTTGCATTTTAACAGACACAGAAATAACAATGAACCGAGGAAACATGCTTGTTTATAGAGCTGCCTAAGCAAAGCCATACAAGTCAGACAGAGAGTCATCAAACTCAGTTATGCTGAATAATATCCTATTACTCCCTGGACAAATAAGCCAGTCCTCACTGGAGCTATCAAGGAATACCTTTGCATAAATTATATACAATTCTGAACTTGTTTTTTAAACATATGCTTTTTGTGGGAGTAGGAAATCGATTACATTATTTTTTGTAATGTCTTGTGTTTCTATAGTTCTGATAAAGCTCAGTCTGTGAAATGTTTCTTCAGCTACCTCAAGGCAAGTGCTGACATTACCAGGAAGCAAGCAGTGCTAAAGAAAGAAATGTACATAGGTGAAAGCCTGGGCTGAGACTACATGTGATGAAATGGAAGATGCCCAGACAAACATTAAAGTGTTTCTGCTGACTTGCTGTGGAACTTTGTCCTTTTGCTGAAGAACTACTGCAGGATTTCAGGCACAGTTGAGCCTTGATGAATTGTGAGGCAAAATTTGATTTTGATTAATTGTTTGGTAAGTTCTGAAAATTGCATACACACAGGGGAAGTCTCCCTATAACATGCATTTCTCTGGTTTCCATTCCTTGTCGTGCTGCTGTTGGGGATATTGAACACCTCCAGTTGTGGAATCCCAGCCCCGGGAAAAGGACAATGTCAACTAAGCACAAGCAGTGCTGAGATTTATAGAGAAGTAAAGACAACTTCTGATATTAAGCAAAGAAAACTGAGCTGGATAAAAAGCTTGCTTGAGTAAAATGAAGCTTTGATTTTTCTTTTTTTTTCTTCCTCTTTTTCTTTCTCAAGCTTAACAAAAAAAAAAAAAGAAAAATAGAAAATCCCCTCTGATTGCATCCAGCTGTTAAAATTTTATGATACCGAGATTCCCAGTTGTCATGACCACTCCATGTAGTTTAATATGCAGTCGTATTCTTTTCAGTTTCATTTTCTTCCACCAACTTTAGTTAATAAAACACCTTTCAGACAGCCTGTTCTTAGCAGTTATAGAGTGCCTGGTCTTCTTTTATAAAGAGGAGAACTGTGTGCGGCTATACCTTGGCACATGACAAAGTTAAACTGCAACCATAATTCCCATTACTGTCAGTGAGAACAAACACTGAAGAAAAGGCACTGCAGGCTGAACAGCAGCAGGTTTATTCTGATCACTGTAGACCAGCCGTGCAATAAAAAGGTCAGCTCTCTGCCCCAGTGACTCCCCTTGCCTGTGGATGCCTTTGGGCCCATGCCCAAAGGGAGCAAATCTCTCCAAACTTCAGAGATGTCTTCAGACATTCAGAGGCAAAACAGCACCTCCCAAACTGTTGTACCTTTATTCTGTTTGATCCACAGCAAGCATGAGGGTTGATATCTACACTGTTTGCACAGTTTCAGGTTGGCTTTTATAAAGGACTTTTTTGCTGCTTGATTGGCAGGATAAAGACCTTGCCCATAATTTCACTTGTAAATGCACTAATATTCTACCATCACTCCCAGTTCCCTTCTGATTCACTGGTGTCTGCTCACAACAGTAGCCATGCATGTATAGGAGGTGTGGAAGTGATTCCCCATGCCAGGGCAGGATTGGCATCAGTGGGGAAGGACAATACTCCAACAAACACTTGTGCTTTGGTACCAAACAAGCTCTTTGTTTGGCACAGCACACTGGCATTGCTCTGGCTTGCTGCCACTGCTCCTGTATATAGAAAAAACACCACCATACATTAAGAAAGAATAAATGTACATATCAGCAGCTCAAGGATCAGACCAGCTGATTTAATTAATCCCAGAACAAGCATTTTAAATAAGGGAACTCAGAATTATGATTAAGCTGCAAAGGAAACAAAATATGCTACAGGCAAGAGGGTTTTGCTGTGCTCTAGCTAGTGAATGCTTCTTTTTGAGCCTTGGCATTCTTTTGTGTCTTTTGCCTTTGTGGTGTTGAAAATGGTTTGAGGAATTTATTTAATGATGCAGTTTTATGTAAGAGGTGACCACATTACTGCATTAAATACAAAGCACTCAGAAGAACTGAAAATGAACTTGTTGATTTCCTAAGAGGTAGCACTGATAAACACTTGGGTCAACCAATACATTCTGTGGACAGTGGTAAAGGGAATATTATCTTCTGACATGCTTAGCTTGAGGAAGCTTTATTCTTCCTATGCCAGTATTTATAGTCATAATTAATAGGAAGCCTCTAATGATAACATCTTACTGAACAAAATAGCTGAGTTAATGTGGGATCTATAGAGGACGGACCCTATGGCTGGCTGGCATGGAGGCTCCTGGTGGCTGCTGGCAGGCATGGGACTGTGTTGTAGCCCCTTGGAGAAATACTTCAGCTGCTTCTCCAGGGCAAGTCATCAGCTTCCATTTGCTGTGCCTGCCTCTCTTGTGGCAGGGGTAACAAAAGTGGCTTTTCAAAATTGCAGGTATTTTAAAATGCGTAAAAAGAAATGTAAAGGGAAAGGAACACTTGCAGCATGTAGGGATGTTTTCTGAGGTGAAGTAGAATTTACATCAAGTCCCTTTATTTTTTGGGGAAGATCCAGCTGACAGCTAACCTTTTGATATAAAACCACTACCAGCTTGCCTTTTCTTGTCTTTCCTTGATCCCCACCTCCTCCCCTCTATGCCTTTCACTTCCTCCTCAGTAAACCAAACAAAAAGGAAGGGGAAAAGAGTGGAATTACCATGACAGCTGTAACCATCACAGAGTTCAGCCTGAGCCTCTCCTTCCCCTGTCACCTTCGTTAGGCACTTCTCTGGACAAGGGAATATCCCCAACCTGAGGACTGCTGCAGTCCATCTCCTTCCACTGCCAAAGAATTGCAAAGGATCAAAATGAATTTTATACTGCCCAGGAGTTTGTTTTGTTTGCCAGAAGCTATTCCATTGGCACCTCCTTGATTTGGATCCATATGCAGTGATTCTCCTGCATTGCTCCTGAAGTGTTCCTCTAGGGCAAATGGCTCCAGGGCCTGGTCTGGGAAGGCAAGAAGCAACACCCAGTGGGCTCAGCAGAGCTAGCACTGGTGGATTGCTTTGAAGTAATGTAAGGAAAAAGTAAACTTTCCCTACCAAGAAAATAATTTAATAACAGTGGCATGGTGGGAAGCTGATCCTGCCCTGAAGAGTTGGTAACTGAAACAAGGAATGAGGCAGAAACAACAGAAACAACAGTAAGAAGAGACACAGTGACACTCCTGAGGTAGTGTGAGTAGGGATGAGATTGGTACCCACATCTTTGAGGGGTCGGATAAGTGCTCATTTTCTCCCCAGAGCAGGTAACGCAGACATCTTGAAATCATCTCAAGGTCTGTGAGAAAACCCAGCTGCCATGCTCCAAGTGGCCATGCAGTGCTGAAGTGACAAGAGCAAAGTGAAGGAAAAAGAGATGGGTGAGAAAGGAATTGTAAAATAAAGGGATGCAAATAAATTTCTTTGTGCTGTTAGGCCAGACTGCTGTGATGCAACACTTTGTACAGAATCCTTCATCTTCTTTTGAAAGGAATTTGCCCTATGTCCCCACCCCTCTCCAGTCAGAATGTGTGGTTTTGATCATTCATAACAGCAAGCATCATTTAATAGCACCAGCCTGAGTGAAACCAAAGATGGAAGTCTGAGCTGAGGTATTCACCCCCAGAAAAGCCCAAATGCCCAGGTAAATCTAGCTTATCAAAACTGTAAGTATTCTTATATAGAAGGAAAAAGTGCAAAAAAAAATCAGCAAATTATTTCACCTTTTTTCTAAAATGTGAAGTTACTGTGCCTATATGAACTCTCACACTTCCTGAAGCAAAGAACAGCCACATGTGGCCACTCAGTATTAAAGACAAAAAATAATGTAATTCAGCCCACAATTTGAGGGCTGAATCCTGCTGGATCTGAGTTCCTTTTGCGTCCTATAGAATTAGGAATTGTGGATTTCAAAGAAAAAATGCTGAGTATCCTCCAGGGCTGGTTCATAGTCTTCTGACTTGCAGAAAGTCAGACTAAAAAGAAAACAACGGATTAAAGTCCCACAAAATTCCTCAGAACAAAGAAAACTGCATTGAAGCAACAACT
Source organism: Trochalopteron elliotii (assembly GCA_024734555.1). NCBI lineage: Eukaryota > Metazoa > Chordata > Aves > Passeriformes > Leiothrichidae > Trochalopteron > Trochalopteron elliotii. The sequence goes on from JANPWX010000022.1 coordinate 125,055, forward strand.
TTCACTTTTACCCCCTCAAGAGCTGAAATAAGCAGGCACTGAGGTGGTAAGCAGTTCTCATCCTGCCACCAGCAGCAGGATATACATTCTTTGGAAATGACAGAAATTGTCTGATTTAGGAGAGTAGCTGAACAAATTAGAAATGATGGTGTGAGTGGGGGTTTAGTTGATATAGCTGGAGTTCCAAGACAGAAATACAGATTATGACAGGTTAATGGAGACTGTGACATTCCGTATACATGTAAATAAACACTGAATTTGAGAACTTCTGTTTTCCCCAAGCACTAGTAAATAAAAGTATAACAGAGACTTCATGTAAAGTAACCATATGCTTATAATTATACAAACATTGTGGATCCCCTGTGTGAAATTTCACATCTTTATTGCATCTATTTTAATGTTTACAAAGTTAGCAGTAATTTTTCAAAATCAAATCTATCCTAAACAGGAAAAACAATTTCCTACATCGTTTTAATTTTTCTACGCTAGAGCAAATGAAAGTAGAACCACTGTGGCAAACTTCTTCCCTTTCTCCTGATCTACATGCTGCAATTTGTTTTCCTGATGTCAGGATGTGTTTTGATGCACCAAGAATGCAGGACTGGCATCATTCTTCACGTCCATATATTAAGTTTTTAACTGTAAATGAGAGACAATGTGGTTCTAATCTGAAACAGTGACAAAAATGCAGAGAGCTTGCAGAGAAACAAAGTTGCCACTGGTTTGTGGCAAAATAAAACACTGCAAAAAGCAACAGTGATGCATAGCGTTAGCCCCGCTCTTTCTCCCGACTTTTCTTGTGAAAAGACTAACCGCCAAAAGCAGAAGAGAAGGAAGAGAAATGGGAAAGCCTGTCCCCACACCGTGGGGCTGCACAAACCTCCACTGAGCTGGAACACGGGAGACTCATCTGGAAGAGCTCTGCAGGCTGTGGGGCGCTGGGAGAGGTGCAGATCCCGTGCGGGATGCTTGGAAAGTGAAACAAAACTTTCTTTGGAGGACCACAATGCAGGAGGTACTTCAGACTTTCCTAAAGCAACTCTATTTACTTGGGTATGCTCCTTTGTCTCCTGTTAGTTCACACACTATAGTTTTGGTGGTTAAAAATCTTGATCTGCTTAGACTTTTGAGGTTTATGTTGACGGTTTCAAGATGGGGCATGCTGAAATAAACAGGTTTAGGAAAAAAAGATTTTTTTCTGTGTTAAGGAAAAAAAATTAAAAATTGGCTAATGTAATGGTCCAGAATGCAGGCAGCAGAGAAGGAATTGGTGCTCCATCTCAGACGATACTCTCGGCCAAGAGCAGGGCAGCCTGGCCAGGAGGGAGCCAGGGAGATGAGCTGACCCATTACCCATAAGGGAAGATCCATCTGGGGAAGGGGAAACAACTCCTGGGCCATTTTATAGCTACTGAAAAATAAATATTCCTACCAGTGTGAAGCACTGAAAACCAACCATTTCAGGAGTACTGCAGAGAAAATTAGAGGTGCTAAAAATGCTGAGGTTAAAAGGATAAGAATTTAGTGCCTTAGAACCATGGTCTTTGAAAAAAAATCCCATTTTCAAAGCCAAGGCTTGTGGAGGCTGGCGTTTTGCTGAAAACCAGCACATATGGACTTCACGGGCATTTTGGAAAATGTGCTAACCACTGTGCTGGTAGGAATCCCTGTCCCCTGATTATGTGGTGTAACCATGGCCTTTTTGGAGCCTATTGTGCTAAAGTGGGGGAAAGCCCATAGTTTGAGGGGGTACATTTTCTAGTCATCCTAATAAAAAATGATTTTGGTTCATAGAAAAAAAAAATCCCACAATAGATTGTTCCTGTTAAAACAAGCATCAACTTAGATGCAAAAAAAAGAAAAAATTCTAAGGAGGAATGTCTGATTGATCAACTCTGTACTCATATCCCTTACACACCACAGTAAGTCTTAAAAATGACCACAAACCATGGGTGAAATGAGTGATGCTTACGTCTTGGCTTGACCACTTTGCAGGGATGAATTTTAACCTCTGACATTCTTCCCCGACGTGGCTGCTCATATTATGTTTATAGCAAGAGAAATTTCCATTAAAATTCCAGATGAAAGAAATTGCATTTGATTTGGACAGCTTCCTGTCCAAATTTGCCTCCATTCATTTATACTTCTCCCCAGAACTGCAAATTCACAGAAAGAAAAAATGTGAAAGAAAAGTATGTGCCCTAGTGCAAGCAAATTAATGAAACTAGTTTTAAAACTGCATTTTTGCAGTCTCCAAATTGCTTTAGTTCTGAGAAACATATTTGAAATTAAAATAATGTTACAAAATATGTATAATGCAATTATAAACTGAAATCTGGCCAACTTTTATTGTTGAGAAAACCGGAAAGGAAACAAGTTTTTAAAACACTATTCTTCTTTTCTGGTGGCTGCTATTATTTCAGTCTTTTTATTGTTGCTGCCATTATTTCACTCTTTGCCATGCACTGAAGTGGGAATCCCAAGTGTCCCACAGGCACTGATTCATTCTCATGCTGCCCCACGAAGTGCCCACTCCTGCCTGCAGTTCCCAGGTCCAGTTCCACACAGATTTCTCAGGGACAAAAACCCAAAGCTTCTTAAGATGGCTCAATATATTCAAGCCCCTCTCAGTGACCTGACTGTTATTCCACGAGGCGCCACAATTGTTATATCCCCACAGTTCTGTACTCTGTCATTCCCTTAAGTGACTGTCTTGGCAATTAGCTGTATTGAATAATGGCATTGTCTTCCAAAACGGCACGGGGACAATGCTGAGTGACCTAAAGCTTTGAGAAACGGGCTGGAAAGCAGCACTGCCTATTTATGGCTGTTACTGCTACCTGTGTGCACTCTTACCCACTAAGCAACAGTCCTGGGCTTCTACCAGGGGGCATCTGCTTTTGCAAGGCCTCAGCCTACACACTGCCTGAAAGGTCAAAAGAGCCAGAGGAAAGGCCCTCTTAGCTGGAGAGGGTTTCAAGTCAGGCCCCTGATAAAGAAGTGACAGTGCAAAGCAGCCATCCAAGTCAATTTTAGAGAATGCGTTAAAACATGCAAAAGCAGCAGGTAGAAATTAAATCAGGCTGATAGAAGTTGCTCTTGAGACCTTGCAGCTTTGCATTAGTATGAAACCACCTCCCCTTGGGAGATGAGGAGGCCGAGGGAGGAAAAAGCTGAGAACAAAGAGGAAAGAGGAGAGACAGACCAAGAGACAAAGGCAGGAAGGGAACAGACACTCCGGGAGCACCAGAGGGGACCCTGGAAACCAGTGGAGTGAGAGTGGGAAAGGGCAGCCGTGCAGCAGCAGCTTTTGGGACCACAAGGAGGGGATGTGGGAAGTGGGAACAATATCAGAAAAGAAAAACAGGACAATGAAATACAGCAGGAGAGAAAAGAAAGAGCCTGGGGGGCTAGGCTTGGGCAGAAGTTGACGGAGGAGAAACTGGAGCTGGGCAGATGATTGGAGATAGCCAGCAGGAGCATGGAATAAGTGAATAGGACACAAAAGGGGCAGAAGGAAACAAAAAAAGTGATGATAAGGCTCCGGAAGGAACTGGGTCGTGGCAAGAAAAAATAGCCAAAATGCTAAGTACAGAGCAGAGAGGATGGGAGTGGCAAAGAGGAGCAGAAGCAACAAAAGTGAGACATTGGAGAAGAGAAGCCAAAGGGACAGGAGGAGAGGGGACACTCCCAGTGCAGAAAGCAGCTGATGAAAAGGGAGGTTAGTGGTCAGGAAGGTGTCTGTGAAGCCAGAGGATAGACAGGAGGAGTGAAAGCACAATAAATAAAAGGGGGTGAAGAAATGGGAAGGAATGAAGTGGGAATTGGTTTTGCAGAACACTTGCCTCGTTTCTGCACTGTCACTGATACTTTTTTGTAGCCTTGTCTCTTCACAGTTCATCTGCCAGCATCTCACAGTACATCTATCCTGCT
>JANPWX010000022.1:144724-188747 GCA_024734555.1 Trochalopteron elliotii
TGCCGGCGGGAATGGAAGGGCGTGCGGGCCGGGCAGGCGGCGAGGCCCCCGTCCAGTCCCTTCCCCGTTCCCCTGTCCTCCCCCAGGGTTTATCTGGCGATCTATCCTCCTCCTTCCAAAGGTGAAGGCAATTTACCAAGTACAAAAAGAGTCGGGGGAGGGAGCGGGAGCAGACTGATCCCTCTCTCTGAAGTTGCTCTGAAGAGGGCTGTTACATTTCTGCCCTCTCTCTTTCACATTCCTGCAAGCTTACCAGCCAGAAATAGCCTACGGCCCCCCCTTCCCCTCTTCCCCCCCCAAGGGGGGAAAAAAAAAGAAAGAGAAAAGGAGAAAAAAAAATACAACCAAGAGTTGCTTAAGATTGTAATTATCAGCTAGGTTTTAAGACAGCAGAGAAGAACTGTGAAGAGCGAAGTGTTACAGAAAGCACAGCGGGGGTGGATTGGAAAGGAAACTCCTTCGGGTCTCACGAAGAGTGCAAGGATGTCATTGCCAGGTCTCTGGGTAGCTGTGTCGCGGCAGCCCTTGCAACTTGCAGCAGTATTACACGCAAATGTTGTGCTGGAAAAGGAGTTTTATGTAAGATTTCTCCTTCCTACTTTCGGTCTCAGCTGTGGCTTCACCTGAGGAAAGTGCACTTCGAAGCTACGCCTAGCCCTTTCTTAATGTAATTATTATGTTCATAGTTTCAGGCTTTTCCCCACCGATTTCTAGAATTGTTGGCTTATCTGGTATTGCAGAGCTACAAACTTGTGGAAAAAAATAAAAAAGAGAAGAGAATAATAATATAAAATGCTAATAAAAAGACTCGACCAGGAGCATTAATTTAAAATGCACATTTTGCTGCGGATGCACTGTTGTTCATATAAAAGTTGTAAATATTTGTTTATTTAAACAGACTGAAAAGTGCAAAATGGAGATGAACAACATGCATTTCTTTTTTAATGTACAAAACATGATATGCACTCAAAATGTTATAATTTCTAATATTTTTAAAAGTTTATATTTGAGTTGTACAGAATTAAGCATTAATCAAATATTTCATCCTTACTTAACATTATCATTTCCTTAAGATATTATTACAAGATTTAAATTCTGTGCTACTAATGGAGAAAAGATTTTTTTTCCTGTCTACCTCAATATAATGCAAGTATTTACAACTCTAAAGTTATCTGAGGTAAATTAATATTCAGAACATTTTTACAATACACCTTTACTGGACAATACTACAACTATTATTGTACTATTAAACATTTTTTTTCCAAAAAGTCAGCTTGTTTTTATATGTTCTATTATTTGATTAAGTAATTCTGAGTTCTCAAGTAAATATTGGCTCTAATTCTAAAATGCTGCAGAGTTGAGTTGGATCAAGTGCCACTTGAAGGCGCACCTAAAGCCATTCCTCCTGTCTGAAGACTTTTTGTACTCTCACAAGATCTTTAGTTTCTTCTTTGGTATATGCCAGTGGCATAAAGCTGCATTGTGTTTTTATGCATTTTATGCAATGATTATTGTAAGTGGGAGAATGCATTAAGGGGAAAAATTCAGGCAAACGTTTGTAAATCTCATCTGTACTGGGGACATTAATATACACTGTATGATGATGATGAGCAAAAGACAATGAATGTTTTATAAATGATATTTATTTTGATGCAATGGGTAATATATTTATTAAATATTTCCTGGCTATCTCTTAGATAATGAAGAACTATTCAATGAGTAGCTGTTTCAGTAAGAAAAGGATCCTCTCTCAGTGATGCATGCAGAGGTGGTACAGGCAGCTTGGGGGCTGTGAGCCCCACTCTCAGGAAAAAAAATAAAAGCCTCATCTTATATGCAGAAGGGCTGAAAGAGCTGCTCACCTTGTGGAATGTGTTTGAAAGCAAGGTTCCTTTCATGGAAAATGGATTTTTTTTTGCCATATCACAAGATCTGATCCTACACATTTTTCTCTGACCAGCTTTCACTCCCTTTGCCTGGTGTTTGAACAAAAGAGTGCAGAATTGGGCCTGGGTGTTTGAATAGCAGCAGCTAAGAGACCTGTAGAAGACACCAGCCTTAGAGTTGGTACAACTGCCAGGGGAATATTGCTTTCTAGTACTTAATGGTGTTTCAAGTTCATTACTAATAGTAGATTTAGAAATTATAGCTTAAAAAGGGCTTCGGCTTTTTTGGTTTTAAAGCCAGGTTCACCATGTGCAGTTTTGACTGGTGTGAAATTTGGTTGCTGTTCTAACCACACCAGTTCAGTCTTCTGCTGTGGATCAAGACTCTGCTCTCTTTATGAGGGAAAGAATGGGCAAATGATGTCCAACAAGCTGCAATATACTCTCTGAGGAAAGGTAATCGAGATATGTAAGACATTGTCAACTGGAAATGAACATGATGTAAAATCTGAAATTTTACAAAATTGTCAGCTAGAGAAGGCTGAATGAATCATCTCTTTATTTTGCTGTCTATTGAGCAAATGAATTATTGTGTGTAGAGACAATGCTTTGGCTAAAACCATACACTGAGAGTTTCAATGCAATTTCCTTTCCATGTAAAAACCAATATCGCTTCTGTTGCAAGCCCATTCATCACACGCAGGGTGGCAAGCTGTGCTGTCACTGAGTTGTCCTTTCTGCTCCGCCTCAGACATGGCTTTGGGGAGCTTCATTAGACAAAGTTCAACTGTGGGAGGCCTCAGAAAACTTCCATCAAAGGAAGTTGTTATAGAGGTAACATTTTTTTGTCCTGGGTGTACAGTGTAGTGCAGTTTGTACCTTCTTCATTAGCTGAATTTTTGGTGACATCTTTAATGGCCAAAAAATGTTTGAAAGCCCTTTGTCCCAAATGTCTGTGGTTGGTAACCTCCAACAGGAGTGGAGAGTAGACACAAACTGCAGTTATCTGCTTTGGAGGCCCATCTTTTGGATATTGCTTACTGAAGCAGAGAAAACACTGGCCTTTTTGAGCATGTGCTCTGCATGCTATAGCTAATATAACATTATCTGAACCCATTTTGGCAGGTCTGCTATTCATAAAGATGGGATCTCTGCTCACTTCCCTTTTTAGGTCTGCAGTATTCTTTTGCACAAATCTGAAAAGGAGCAATATTGTGCTGAAAGGGAGAAGTGAATAGATAAAGAAAAGCTGATTGATGGTCTTTGCTTGCACTTCCTGTCCTGTCTCCAACCCTCCCCCCAAAGAGATACCCAGTTAATTGAAAATGTAACAAAAAAATACCTGTAATTATTTTTTCAACTTTTTTACTACAAATGCTGCAAGCCTTTGTTACAGAGCAATCCAAATATGGAAATGCAATGGATACACAGCTCAGATCTCTTTGTCCTGCCAAAGTAATATGAAGTTTCTTTTCCATTTCTCAACTCCCCCTGCTCAAAATCACATTTAAAAAGGGGAAATTATTTTTTTTATTATGTTGCTGGCCAGAAGAGGGAGCAGAATCTATGAAATAGTGGGAATAGACAACGAGGGACAGAAGACAGCTGAAGTTGGTCTGGCTGATGGTGTGATACTTATCAGCAGACGTTACACAATTCATCCATCACACTGGCTATGCTGCTCAAGCACAAGAAAATCACTGACTCATCTTTGAAGCGTAGATATGCATTGGAACAAATTCTGAGTACATGTATGAAAAAAAACAGCGTGGGACTTAAGCCCTTACTTTTATAAGTAAGCTCCTTTTTGGACCACAGACTCCCTCTTACGTTCATTTGTCAGAGAGGTGTATTTTTAAATTTTTTTTTCTTTTGGGGCAGGGGGGAAGCTGGAAGTTCCCCGTGAAGAACAGATCCAGTCTTCCTCCTTGTTATCTCCATGTCGATGAGAGGTTGATCTGTTTACTGCATTTATAAAATAGGCATGCTGATTTTTAGCAACTCAGTGTTTAACCTCAAATATTATTTAAGCTGATCACATTGTATGAAACAATGTGGCGTCTTTGTGGCGTTGTGGAATTTGGATTCCACACATCTTCCTTCACAAACTCTTATCTTTGCTTCAGAAGCACATCTGAAGCTTTGAGGAAGTCGAGTGACTGAACTTCACCCTTGTCAATCATTCAGAGGCTGGGCAGCAGGACAGCAGATATCAATAGTGTGTAATTTGTTCTCTCACATAGCAGCCATGTGCTATAAAGGAGTATATTCCCCTAGAGCAGGGTCCTCTTGTCAGCATTCAGCTATATTATGTGATTAGATTTCCAAATATTTGTTCTTGTTTCTTTGCAGTGTCAGTCCCATTGTAAACTGAGGATGTTCCAGCTGTTCATAACTGTGAGGGAGGAGAATCAACATATTGTCCCTGCTACACTCATCATATTCCTATTGCTTGATGACTGCAGCCTTGAAATGTACCACTCTCTTAGTTAATATACGTTACTATTTAGTGTATTATGCTGTTGGGAATTAGAAACAATTCTCCCAAGGTTTTACCCAGACCTAATTTTGCACAACATGAGCCTGATGCAGAGGATGGGACTTTATATTTGCCCATGTGCTAGCATTTTGACAAAACTAGCTGTTGTTTACAGCTACGAATACTGTCAGCCCCCTCTCTGGAACTGAGAAATATGAAATTGGACTATGGATCTTTATCCGATAAGACTGCTTTCCTACTAACCACTTTCTGCACCATTTTTTAGGAAGACCTTAGGGAGAATCTCCATCCTATGGAACATTGTTAAATCAGTGAAAAAAACACTGCTTTCCAGAATGTGAGAATTTTATTACTAGAGAAAAATGAGTGAAAATGCTCCTAGGACAGCAGGTTTTGAGTGAGTGGGGAGGAGAGACCTCAGGTGAGTAAGAAAAGTGGAGGTCTGGTTGACAACTCATTGCTTTGGTGGAAGTGGGAAATTGCAGAAGGGCCATAGAAGAATGAAAGGGATAATGTAAGGGCAACCTGCCAAACATCTGAGATGTTTTCGCTCTAATGGTAAGAGTATGGAGAATAAACAGGAAGAACAAGAAGTCTTGGGACACAACAAAGGCTACAGTTTAATCAGCATCATGCAAGCTCAGCGAAATAAATTGTGGCACTTCAATATTAGCAGAGAGAGTATAATCTGTGTAGGAAGTAGAGGCAGTAAAAAAAGGGAAGAGTATTATCTGGTATATTAGGAATGTACAGAAGGCCAGAGAGAGGGGAAAGACAGAGTGGTTGGAGATTAAACAGAGGAACAGTAAAACCCTACTAAAGATTACTAAATGAGGAGGAGGTTGATGCTGCATTTTGGAGCAACTTCTGGGAGTGTCCTGAGGATGTGAGGTAGTGGTAACCAAGGACTTTATCTAACCAGGTTATCTGCTGTCAGAAAAATTAAAAACCAACAAAACAAAACCCAAAAGCACAGTACAGCACAGCACAGAACAGCACAAAATGTTCCTTGAGTTCTTGGAATGTGTTTGGACAACTCTTTGTTTCAAAGTATTAAGGCAGTTACGGGAGACATGGCTAGATAAGATATGATAGATGTGATTAATAAAGAGAAACTTGCTAGAAAGCAATTTGAGCTCATGTGTTTGTGGAGAAAGGGAGCAAGGCCAAATGACTTCTGTATGGCAGATTTTCTCACTTTCGGCAGTTGACAGGGAAAGTTCTGAAGGGAGGAGCCAAAAGGAGAAAGAATTTTAAGAAAACAAGCAGTTTGGAAGAAATCCTTAAAGGTATCATAGGAACCTATCCTGCTGGCAAGGAGGACAGCACTGGAGAAAATCAGGGGTCTGAGTCAGAAGTTGTGTGGTTGTCTTGACAAAAACCCACCATACAGAAACTGAGCAAAGACACTGCCAGGATAAGTAAAAGAGAAGGACTGAAGTATAAAGAGTGTTAAAGAGATCAGAAAAATAAATTAGGAAAAAGGGAAAAGGATTATCACTTCATGGGAATGTTAAACAAAGGAAAAATGACAGAGTGGGCTGAAGTGTGAAACCCCACTTTTGCAAGTAGACGTTATGAGAGGCTGAACACACTTAGTACTAGCAAGGGAATTGAAATGCAGCTCACAGAAGAGGTGAAGGAACCTTTGAATAAAGGGCATATACTCAGAGCAGGAAGTCCTGGGGAAGTTTATTCTGGTATAGTTAAAGAACTAACCACAGGAATTTCTGAAATATTAACAAATGTATTTAGGAACACAGAGAAGATTTAAAAGATACCTGTAAAGAATTACAGACCAGACAACCTGTCTCAGATACCACCAAAACTTTGAGAATTACTGCAAAAAATTCAAGTGCTTCATAAAACAGCAACTGCAGAATGATAATGTGATAAAAATATCCAGGGTAAATTTATCCAGAATAAATCATATCTAACTAGCCTCATGTTCTTCTTGGTAAGAATGAAATGCAATTCAAGCATTAACGTTTCTAAAATTATTTTGCTACATTAAAGGGACAGTTTGATACGAGTACAGTGAAATGTAATAGCAACAATATATACTTAAGCACTTTATGCAAAATATCACACTTAAAAAAGGACAAAGCAAGAATCACGCAAAATATTTTAAAAAAATAGCTATTAGTGCTTATGCAAGAGATAATCTGAACTGTTTAGTGAAATGAATTCTGAATGCAAGGTAATGAATGAATCATTCATTTGCCCAGGATATTCCAGAGGATAACGACTGGGATATTAGGTGTCAGAAATATTCTGACATCTAGAATAATGAGGGCTCAGGTAAAGCTCTGTGCCCAGTTTTAGGGATCATGATCTAACAGGTAATTTTCTGGCATATTCTGGATCATTGGTAGTCTGCTGACCACAGACTGAAGTGACCTGGGGCATCAGTATATCCGGGCACAACAGATACTCGCTCAGGGCCAGCTCTTTTTCTCTGTGTTCTGAAAAATATTTTCAGATGTGTCTGCCAGGGTGGGCCTTGCTCAGTCCCTTGCCATCAGAAGAGGAGGGGGTAGAGTTCCCAAGCTGCATGAAGAACTCTGCAGTGCCACAGTGCCTGACATCTTTACATTATAAACTGGCTAAGACTGAGAACTAAAAATATGCAATTATCTCCCTAGAGACATGCAGATCTGAATTTTCCTCTTGAAATGGGAAAAAGGGGATTTATTGTGATGCTTATTGTGGTACCTAAACTGGACTGTACGCTTTCTGGGATGTCATTAGTACTGAGCAGAGTGGAATAAATGTCTCTCATAACTTTATATAAGGCATTCTGTTTAATGCAGTCAGATGAATGCTTCACAGTGAGGGAGTGCCTTTGTTCACTTCCACTCTGATGGGGTCCAGCACTGGATGAGAGTTTCTTGTTGCCATCATAAACCAGACAATGGGTCATAGCATGACAAAAATGTGCTTCTGTGAATTCACCAGGCACAATTCACTGTTGGTGCCAATTCTGGTCAAAAAACTCCCTAACCTCAATCAGCCTAAAACCAGTTATCTGCACTTTCCATCAGATGTTCTGCAGGCAGCTGTGTCCTACAGCTGACTCTGAAATACTTTTCAGGAACTAGGTTGTGTCCTCAAGAGTTTTAATCTAACATTACTGTTCTGTTTGTCATTTCATACTGGTTCACATGTGGAGCTTTAGAGAGGAGTTTTGGATGTTACTGTGACCAGACAAATAAAAGCAATGAAAAATCTGGTCCATCTTGAACCAGAAACCCTGCAGACATGAGGGGAATCAGTTCTTGGATATGTGTCTGCAGGCCCTTGGCATAGCTGTGACCTGAGTCCAGCATACCTGCTAATCATCCCACTCACATATATCTTTGATTAGTGAAGATGAACATCCAGTATGACACAAGCTCCCAAATGTTTTTTGCTTTGATGTTTAACATAGAAGTAAATTACTATTATCATCAGGAGTTGGAATTCTGTAAACCATATTCCTGTCTCTTTTTGTCAATACTCTACGAGCAGAATATTTTCATTAACAGCACTGAAGTTGTACTGACTCTTCTCTATCATTCGGTTTCTCTTTCTTTTTGTTCTTTTAGAGTAGCATCTCAAAACCTATTTAAATTGGTATGTATCTCTGCCAAAGGCTGTTTTGCTGGGAGACAATGCAAACAAATTAATGACTGACAAAACAGGCAGCAGACCCATAAAATATTAGGCATCTTCTGTAGGTATGGCTGAAAGATTTTGATAGGAAAGACAAAGGAAGAAGTGTTCATAATTTAAGGACTTGTCAAGTATTTCTGACTTTACATTTTGTCTCAGGAAGAAGGGTAGTCTTTACATTACGATGAATTCCTAAGATGGCAAGGGAGATGGGATTGAGCCGGGGCCATTAGAAATGTGGCAAACAATTGGAAGGCAGTCACATTTGCTTGAAAAACAAAAAAATCCAATTTTTTCTCTAATTATGAGAGCTATGGTATTAGAAATTGCTGAGGCATCTACTCTCTAGCTGCCCCCTAATACCACACTGTTACGGATGTGAGAGGTTTAGAGCACCTTAGAGAAAGCCAGGATGATGTACTCCTGGGCATTATGTTTTGTACAGGTTGGTAGTCCTTGTGGGTTTGCAAATATTTCTTGCCCTGGGTTCTGCTCTGTTCTCTATCAGCAACCACCAGGACAAATTCCTTGATGTGAAGGTAGAATTTGTTTCAGATGGAACAGCCCAGAGATGACGCCTTCTCCTCCCTACAGCTTCGGCTCTGGTCTTTTCTGTTTGTGGCCAGAAGCTCTGAGGCATTTAGACTCACAGCCTAGCTAGAGGGTTTAGTTTTGTGTGAGGAAGTATATGCATTCGAATTCAAAGCAGATTGTTTTGTGCAGTGTCAAATTCTGTGCAGATGGAACATGATATGATATGATATGTTGAAGTGGGATATATAGCATATGGCTATAATTCAGGGAAACACATTTCTCCAGCTGGATACCTGCTATTGAGTTGGAAAACATGTGTCCTGCATTCTGGTAGGCTTCCACCAGAACAGTGAGAGGACATAAAAGACAGGGCATTCCTGGTATTGAGTATGAGCTAATACTTACATCTATTTCACTGGTTTCATAGTGCTGTTCACAATTAAGCCTCCTGTTATCACAATGAGCATAGTGCAACTGGAAAAAAAAAAAGCTATTGCTGAGCTCTACATGGACAACTCTGTGTGGACAAGCCAACATCTGCAAACAGGCTGGACTGCTTTTGGGCTGGATGACCATGCCTTCTGCTCTTTTCTGTCCCCAGGGAAAACATTGTTCTTGCTGCCTCAGGGGACAACACTTCTTCCAGACACCAGCCCCTGACTCTGGGACTGCATCCCATGTCTCCAGGAATCCCCTGAACCTGGAGATCCCCTTGGGTACAGCACCGACCTACAGCCCATGTCTTGCTCAGTCTAACTGTGCTGCTGCAGTGAGTCACATCCTCCTGGATGGGAGGGATGGTGTCTTTGGACAGAGAAGCTGCAGCTCTGCCTGGATCCTGCATGGTCTGGCAAGGTGCAGGCATAATTTCACAGCATCCCTAAACAGGCAGGAGCTGAACTGTACATGATAGACCTATTCCTCAAGGAAAATGGGCTAATTTTGGCCAATGGCCAATGGGAGAAGTGAGATGTGACTTAAGCTGTATTAATCATCAACTTACGCCTTCTGCCAGGCAGAGGTAGGCTGTGCATACAGCTTCTTCTGTGGTTCAACTGTTAAATACCTCGTGGTCAGACTCATGAGTAATTGCCTGCCTCAGCCTACTTAAAATAATGAAGCAAGTATAAACCATTGCCCTGGAGTGATCCATCCTTTTCAACACTGCTGTTCCCTGCCTGCTGCTCACCCGCTCTGCTCCCTTGCACCCATCCAGGCTCCAGCATTGCTCTGCTCCACCCCAGCCAAGCATGGTGAGTAAATAACCATTTCTCTCCTGTGATCAGGCTAACAATGCTCCCCGCTCACACCCTTGCCTCTGCTTTTTCTTTTGCAGATTCTATTCCTCTTGCACTTAGTTTTATTTTCAAAACCTCGTGCAGCTAATAACCACTCAATGTTGTCTTTTCTCTGGCCTCTTGGATATGATGGCATCTTCTATTTCCTCCTTCCTCTCCCTCTTCCACTTGTGGCTTTTTCCATGTTAGTCACCCCTTCCTACTTCCAGATTTAAAGCCTAGCCTTACAGTCATAGCTACACAAATTTCATTATCTTCAGGTGCACTGTACCCTTGCAATTCTGCTAATTCAATTCACACCATACCACCTCCCCAGAGACTAGTCTGGCAAAATCCTCATAGCAAAAGTGACGGCTGACTGGTATGCAGAAAAAAAAAAAAAAAAAAAAAGCTTTCCCCAGCGGCTTTTTTCTTGCTTTCTTATTTTTTACCTAAAAAATGGCTACAATTTTTTTATGATGCAAAGCTCTGCCCCCTCATTGGAACAGACACATTCCTAAGAAGAATAAAAGAGATTTTTATGTGAAAAAAAATATCACTGAAAGAAATTTCACTTTTGATATTAAAGAAGGTTCTACAAGGATGGAGGTAAAATATCACTTTCTGTGGTTTTTCATCTCTGCCTTCTCCATTTCTTCAATACCATGTGCCAAGCAAAACAGGATAACACAATATCCTAAAGACCTAAATTTTTCATTAAAAAAATGAACATTTTCACTTCATTACAGGCTTAGCTCCTCAGCAAGAATTCTCACCTCAGAATTCTGGTTTTCGGGTTTTTTTTTTTCAAAATCAGCAACTGTTCCCCTTCACAGCAGGAGCAGTTGGGGCAGCTGGGATGCTCTGAGACCTGACAGGTTCAGAGCTGCAGGAACCAGGTGCAGGTGAATGTGCTGGTTCCTGGTGCTCCATGGGGGTCCCTGGGACGTGACAGTGACACCAAGAGCAGGGACTCTGCCTTCCTCTACCAAGCACACCTCCCTGGCATGGCTGAGCAATAAACCCAGACACCATGCTCAGCAGCACTGGCTGTTCCCCAGCATGCTGATGCCTCCTAATTCACCTAAATGACGTAACTGGCATGGTACAACCCATCCCTTGTTTCCACAAATTCAAAGAGGTTCCTCCTAGTAGGCTGTGGGAAAAAGAGAAATATGTGTGTGACCTGAGAGCAGGTGTAGGTAGCTCCCATGGTGGAGACTCTGGAGCAGCTCAGCATTTCCCTTTTGCAGGCTGCCTGTGATGTATCTTGATGAAGAAAATACTATACTGACTATTTTTAAAAAGTTTTTTATGTTGCAATAAGGACTGAAAACAGCAAAAAAAAAAAGACAGATGTTGTCCTGCATGGAGGATGTGGAAATTACAAAGCAATTTCTGCCTTTCTACAGTGCAATTTTCAACATATTCTATGAATATTCCTGTCCTCTTTGTGCATGAACATGGCAAAGTTTGAATTCCATAGGCAAAAAAACTCACTGTATTTTAAAATGTTAATTTCGTTAACAATATAAAATTTAAAAAAAGAAAAGAGGAGGTAGAAAACAAATTGTAGGGTACATATTCCTCTTATTTGTGCTGGGAGGGGAAAGGAGGTCATGCCACTAACATGAGCAGCAACAGCTCAACAGCACAGTCCCAGTTCTGGATATTTGCAATCAAACCAAAATCAAAACAGTGGTGATGCCCAGAGGTGTGAGAGGGGTAGAGCTGCTCATAAATGCCAAGTGAGAAAAAAAGCCACAGCAGCTGTTATTAAGTGCAGTGAACACTCTGCTCTGGGCTTGGGCTCATATGCACCCCTGAGGCATTCATGGGGACCCTGAGGTAGCTAATGGAGGTGGTCATGGCTTTCCAATGTGTCTAGTCAGTGTAAGAGGCTCTTACTTCAGAAGAGGGAGTTCAAAGACCTCATTGCCATCTCCATTTCCTGCCCTTCTCAGTTCCTGGACCTTACAGAGGGTATCTCTGCTGCCCATTTAGGATGGGGAGAAGCTGAAGGAGATAAGCATGTCACTTCTCTGAGGCAGCAGATGCTCCATGAGAAGATGATGATTTGTGTGCCACAGCAACAAAGCAGGTTGGAGCTCTGCAAACAGCACCTGTTCCAAAGACAGGAAAGCAATCCCAGCTGGAAAGTGTATGCCTCATGTGGCAGTGAAGTGACCCTGGAAATAAAGTGTCTGCTGGAAGCTGTCCAAAGGCTACCACAGAGCAGCTGGTGGCAGGTCTTGTGGTGGCCACTGTGGGTGATGGTGGAGGGTCACTCCACCTGTGCTGGTGGGGAAGTAAGTGTGGTGCATGTGTTGTTATTGACCCAGGAAGGAAACACACACTTTGATTTCCATTACCTTTATGGAGGAATAGTGCTCAGCATTGTTGTGACAGGAGAAGAACTGCTTCAAGTACTGTAAATTTTAGTAACTGTAATTAGGGCACATAGATGCTGTTGAAAAGTCCTGATCAATACCTTAGGATGATGGAGCTGGATATCTATTCCTGTCAAACTCAGACTCTCACTAAGCTTTTGGAGAAATATAATATTTTCTGTAACAGAGAAAGTGCGTTAATGTGAAGAGTTGACATGCTATCCAAATTTTGGACAGCTCTGTCTGTCCTGAGTTTTGCATTTGTGATAAGTAAGTAATGTCCCACAGTAACTGCAGATCTAAATATTTGGCTGCCTGTGTATTTCATGGAAAGTTCCCCTGATTTTGAAAGGTCACGCAAATGTTAGAGTTTGGCCAGATGTGAAAACCAAAGAGCCTCCCCTGAGTGCTGCAGACCAGCAAGTCACTGGTCATCACTTTTGGATGCCACAATTGTTGTTCATCAGTTTATGCGATGGACTGTACACAGGAATGATCTCTATGGAGTTAGGAAGTGCAGATCAATGAATACTTCTGTTCTATTTGCAAGCTGTTGGAGAGGAAAAAACCCAGCATCTTTTTTATCTACAACCTTTTCCTCACTGAAATGTAGTTCCAAAGGAATCTGAGCCAAGGGGCCTGATGCTGGCTTTATGCCTTATATAGAGCTGCTGTTTTTCATGCAGCACCTCTGAGTTCTCAAAATGACATAAAAGCCAATTTAACCAGTCTCAGAGGAATGGGCTGGGGTGTGGGGTGCCCTTCTGGGCACTGCAGATGATGGGAGTGCCCATGATCTGATCCAGGGCATGGTGTGCTGGAACACTCATGGCTCCTCTTGGATTGCCAGGTACAAGACCCGCAGTTCTGCAAAGGCCTACTTGAAGCTTTTGTCTGCTTATGAAAGCACCTTTCTGGTTGGCTTGCCTGACCAGTGGAGGGCCCATGGTGCTGTGGGATTCTTTTGTATTTCTGAAACAAGCTGTGTAATGGTCCCTTTCACATTAGCCTGCTAATGGAAAAGGCAGTGGCGAAGCACCTCCTACCAACACCTTACAGAGCCCACCAAGCTCTGCAGATATTAACAAGCAAGTGACAGCAGCCTTCTGGTGGCTCAGTGTGACATGGAGAGTGACATGGTAGCATCCTGCAGAAGCCCCAGAAAGGGGGAAATGCTGAGTCTTTGCTTTCTCATTGCCGCAGGTGGTCTCATGGGGGCAATGCCCTGTGGGGCAGCATCATCTCTTCATCACTGAGCTTCAAGAGATGTGGCTCCTGGCCAGGGCTGCCCAGATGCTCTTGTACCTCCAAGGCTGGCTCTTAGATCCTGTACACTGGGGTGTAGTTATCAAGACTTTTCAGGGCTGATATCTATGCAGGATCTCATGGATTATGCCTCTGCTTTCTGAAAACAGTGAGTCGTGACTACTATCCCCATATTTCCTTACAAGTGTCTGAGAGGGTGAGTCATTGGCAATTTGGATACAGTTTTCATGTGATCACCTTCCTTGTATTTACCCTGGCACCTGAAGCTGGACAAAACATCAGTGTGCAAAAACAGGGCAAAGATAGGGAGCTACTGTATCTGTGTTTAGTTTAATATAACAGTTTGAGAGGAGAAACTGGGAGATCTCATGCATGGTCTCAGTTGGCCTGAGTCCACATCTCTTTACTCCAGCTGAGGATCTGGCTCTAAACCCTTTTCTTCCTCATAGATGTAGCTGCAGTCAAGCCAGTTGGTACATGTCTGTGTAGATGAGCACCCTGTGTAAAAATCAACAGAGAGCAAATGGGAGGGTAAAATTTCAAGCACAGAATGGCAGCATTCAGCAAGCCCCTGCCTCTAGCCCAAAGTGCATCAAAATGATCTGCACTCTGTATCTCAGGCTTTCAGTCACCACAGGACTTGATCTAGGCTAAGCTCAACTCTCCCTGAGTCTTCTCCCTTCTACCTCTTGCTGATTTCTGCCAAGCCCTACAAGCCCCTGCCTCTCAACTTCTGTTCAAGCACTAGCTCCTGCCCTTGCCCTGGCAGAAGCACACTGCCTTTGGGGATGGCAAGCTGCATTCTCTCTGGCAGACTTGCTCCTTCTGCCTTCTTATATCTTGAGTATACTCCTCAGACTCTTATGCTGGCCTTGGAAGCTGGATGGAAGTGTGCCATGGGTACCTTTCATACACAGCCTGCAACTGAAACCACATCCACCTGTTTCAGTCTCAGACTGATTTTCTTCTACAGAGGATAGGAACAACAGACATGAGAAGATTTTTCAAGGCTGCAGGAACAGTTTCAGATCTGGACTGACAATTTAAAATCTTGGGTGCTCTGAACTCATCACAGAGATCCCTTCCTTGGGGAAGAGCTGGATGGAAGAATTTGTGTATTTGGGGCACCAGTTGCCAAACAGACAGGTTGACTTCTGCGCTGCAGGGCAAGAGAAGCTCCATGGGCTCTATGCAGACAAGACTGTGCTGAGTATGAAACACCTGGGAGGATGCTGTTTCTGGGGCTGGGTGCACCACTGAGGCTGCACCCAGTACTGTCACTGCAGATTTCAGATTCCTGTGGATATCCCACCCTCTCTCCCAGAAGGGTGACACTAGCTTACACTGACCCTCACTATACATTTTCGGCTCTTTTATCTCTATGCAATGCTCTATCTGGCAGCACATACATTTTAACTGCTTCTGCAATGACTTTGACTGTGCATGAGTTTAGAAAAGCCATGGGATTTCTTACAGGATTCTTACCCCTGAAAGCCTTCAAAATTTCCTGTCATGTGTTTTTGTCTTTAGCTGCTCATTATTTAAGTCACCCCTTAGCCTTATTAATATCTATCCTGCATCCCATCTTCGGTACACCATAATCCTTTCAATGACATGACCTGGAAGTAGCCATATAACAATGGATTATATCTTTTCCTCATGAATTCCAAGAGATGAATGCCTTCTGTGTCTCAGCTATCATAGAATTATAGAATATGCAGAGTTGGAAGGGACCCATCAGGATCATCAAGTCCAGCTCCCGCATATGACATCCCAAGAGTCACTCCATGTGCCTGAGAACATTGTCGAATGTTTCTTGAACTCTGTCAGGCTGGTGCTGTGACCACTTCCCTGGCCTGCTGTGAACTGTGGGAACTCAAATGTCTGTATTTCCAAATTGCAGTCTCTTTCACTGGAAAACTGTAAATAACAGCACAGTAATGCCACACAGGAGAAGGTACAAAATTCAGTGAGCTGGTTTCTGAGTATCGTCCTCCATGATGGAACCTTCTGCCTGCACATACCACTGCCTTCTTTCCTTTCCATCTAGCCAGCATGTTGATCCCATGAAGGCATTGATCTTCATTCACCATGGTTTGTAAACCACTGTAAAAACACAGCACACCAGCTCTTCTTGGTACTAAATAGTTTTTTATCAGTGCAACAAACTTTCCTTGCCCACTTCCTGGCTATCCCTCCTTCCAATAGAGTCACAATGAGTTTTCTGGTCTTAATGTTTATTTAGTAAAACATTTTACATTCATGGAGAGATACCAATTTGTCATTAACGGATTCTTGGCTGGATGCCAGCAGCTAATAGTTTTATTGGTTCTCACACATACAACAAAATTAAGCAATTTGGGTAACTGCACTGAGCTGTGCCTTCCTCTTCTTTAATTCTGACCCAAAAAATCAGTGCTGGAGGATGGACAGCCATCAGAGTCTGGAGAGGGGGAGGGGATGAGGGGCTGTGCCCTCCTGAGCTTTGCAAAGGTTATACAAAGTTCCTGGCAGTCAGCTGGAGATGTCCACAGCCCCTGTGAGGGGCAGGGTTAGCTGGAGACCATCCACACTGGATGTTGGCTTTGCAATGATGAGTTCTCCTGGGTCGCTTGGGGTCTTGCCAGGAGCACTGTCCCCTTGCTGCCCATGGCCCTGACCCCACATTCCTGGTGTGATCCCCCTGCCCCACTGCTGCCCTCAGCTCCCAGACCATGGGCAGGCAGAGCTGGCTGCCAGCTGGGGCTGCAGGCAGAGCTCTGTGACTGCACAAGTGGGATCAGGACCCTCAGCACAATTGTATACTCAAAATACCTGTCTCATTCAATCTCATTTTCCATTGGTAGTTAAGATGAGGCCACTTCTTTCTTAAAGCCTCTATTAGTCTCAGTGACAAGAGGAAAGGTGGCAGTGTCATTATTTTTCCATGGGGGCTTGGATTTGTTTTCAGCTGGAGAAGTCAGGGTGTTGTACACATACATAAGCATTTCAAGGGTATGACGCAGTGGGAGAAAAATGAGTGCTTTGGTGCTACAGGTCAAGTTTACTTAACACTACAATGTTTTAAAACAGAGTGATGCCATTTCAATTAAATACCCTAGAATGTTTTGCAAGGTAATAACTTAAGAAACTTTTCAGAACTACTTTTGCAAATTGAGCACATCTTGCATAAAACACCCTGGCAATAAAATTGTATGTGTGAGAAAAAATATGCTGAACACTTTACTAGAAATGAGGGAAGTAGTAATTTTCTTTTCAGGACAGGCTGAAATGTTATTACATCGCTTAGCCTGTTCTCTTGTAATATTTGTGTTTTGCTTCTCTCTTGCATTATGATAAAATTGTAAGGGACAATTAGAAGAGAAAATAAAGCCAAAAGTAAGAGGGCACTTGAATTTATAGAGCACATTTGAACCTGCCTGCATCTCTTTCTCTTTCATCTGCAACATCTCCATTCCTGCTCTCTCTTTGTGATTCCTGCTGATCAAACTCATTTCCACAGCTAGGACTGACTGAGACCCAAAACTGAACTTCACAGAAGAAGATAGCTGTAGAGACCAAAGAGACAAAGGACACTTTAAAAGTTCATTCTGTCTAGTTCTCTCGGTATTGTGACCTCTGGATTTGTAAAACTGTGAGATTTCTTTTGATTATTGGAAGTTAGCAAGGGATTTTGTTTTTCCTCCAAACCACTGGTTATTTGATACTTTTCTGTAAAGAAATATTTGACAAAGCTGTGGCACAATGGTGTCTCATTCTTTTTCTAGGAAGAATGGAAATCGGAGGAAGGAAATTTCCAAAGTGAGTGTCAGATTCTGATCTCTTTTACAGAAGGATAAATCCAAGGTAATTCAGTGCAGTTACTTTAGATTTATGCTAGCATAAATAAGATAACAATTGGGCTCCTCTGGGAATCTCTGTGGTTCCTCACTTGCTCATCTAACAGCTGGCAGCTTGCTCCTTGCTATTTCTCTTGCTTTCTGGGCTAATTTGTCTTGCCTGGTGCTCAGGTTGGGGCCAAATGAACTTGGGACTTGGTTAAATGAACAAATGTATTTTGCACAACACACAACTATGAATGGCTCAAGATCCTTCACATGATCATACATATTTCAGATTTCCCAAAGGTCAGAAATTAATGGCTAGTAAATGGATAGAAATATTACTTCACACAGTATGTAGTCAACCTGTGGAATTTGGTACTGCAGGAGGTCACTGATTCAAACAATGGGTCAGGATTTGAAAAATGGCTGGATAATTTTATGTCAATTAATTACACTTGGAGCTGGACAAGCAAAGATTGAGGTAAGTAGGCCTTTTGCACCAGTGTAGACTCCCCTGAACTCCCCTGTGGAGACTAGGAGGAATTTTCCCCTCGGGTTGTGCCCACTTGGCAATCAGCTTTGCCTGCTTTCCTCTGTCATTCCACAGTGGGAGACAGAAGGAGGGAGCAAGTGAAGCTGAGATTTGCAGGGTTCTGTCTGCTGCAAAACCTCAGATCCCAACACCTCCTGACTTTAAAGGAATTAAGATCTACATCTAGAGCCAAGCCAGACCTACATTATCTCCACCTGCTTTAGGTGCTTTTTGAGTGTTATCTGTGTGCTGGATCTGGTACACACACACTCACTGAGAGAACAAAATACACATTCATATATGTAAGCTGATGCACTGCTGCTGGCAAATTAAGTCAGACAACAAAATCACTTCCAAATCATTTCAGAAAATAAGTAGCTCAGCCATAAACCATGTGTCTGTATTTAAGCATTTATGCTTGCATTCTGACCTCTCTTTGGGAGTTTCCTAGTGAAGGCACCAACCATCCCAGTGCAGTTTCCCAGCTGTAGGTGTCTAGTGACACTTGAGAGGACCTGACACAAGAGGTCTTCTGATGGTTGGTGGGGAGAGAGTTTATGGGAAACTGCTCTCCAGATGCTTGGGGGCAGGTGACACTGGCTGCAGCATCTCAAATAGACCAAAAGTCCAATGCTGAGGCAGTTAAATCCTACTTACTGTGTCAAAACATGAACACACATCCAATGCAATATATCTCCAAATGGGAGCTAGGGTTGTTTTCCAGAACTGCAGAAGTCTCCCTGGCACGGTGCTGATCATTGTCCAGGGCATGGCCCCAGGGTTTAGGGACAGATGTGCTGTGTACTAGACCCAAACTTGCAGTACTGTCTGTAGACCTTAGGACAGGGTCTAAGCAGGAGTGCAAGCATGCCCTCAGAAGTACAACTTCCTGCAAACCTGCTTTTCCAAAAAAGCTGGCTAAATCACACAGGAAAGAAGAAAGGGTGGGAGGATTCCCAATAGCTGTAGTAGTAGAAAACATGAGCTCTGAGAAGGTGTTTCAGTGGAGACATCAGGTAGGTGTGGTGTGGAGCACCTGGAGCAGCATAATCCTAGATACTTGGTTTCCAATGTTCACTTTCTGTGGAGGTCCTTACAGAGTGAACCCAGCAGTACGTGGGAGAGATCTCACCATCTTCAGGAAAAGACACAGGCAATTATATTTCATAGGAAAAATTATAGAATTGCACGGCAGAGGAACACAACTGACAGCAGCATATGGAGGGAGCCTGAGGACTACACAGCATTGCATATCACTGGATTTTGGTCTGTGTTACATACCCAGAGTCATTATTTTTTATTATTGACTGCTCTGACTGCATTAAACACCTGAACAATAAAGATGATGTGGTTTTCTGTCATAGCTGGGAAAGTGATGTCAGTGGGAAATCTGTCTCTAGCTCCTCTCAAACCATCAGTTTTGCCTCTGAGTAAGTCTGCTGAGCAGCTCCATGCTCTGATTTGAATGTATTCAGACCAGAAAAAAACTCTTCTCTCATACAAGGACTTTGAAAAAGGTTTATGCAAATAACAAGCCTCTCACTTGACACAGGAAATCTGTGACTTGCCAGGTTTTTAGAGAAAAACCTCACTTTTCTGTTTGAAACGTTGTTGGGAGAGTGGATGATCACATGGTAACTATCAGTTCTGAACAAGCTCTGCCCTTAACTTTTTTTAGGTTCAGCTGAAAATGAGTTTGCAAACAGCCTCAGCAAAGTCCCGCTTTGAACTGTTGATCAAAGAAGTAATGACATTTCTACTTTGCTCAGCACAGCTAGGGATAACTAAACACTTTGAGGTGATCTTTTTGGCAAGTAGGAAAACTCTTCCTGCTGAAGTTGCCCATGATGAAGCTTGCAGCTGCAGTGAATAATCTCTGGATTCCCAATCCCTTGCAGATGCAGACGCAGGCCTCCTCTCCTCCTTTGTTTTCCTCTGCTGTTTTGTCAACTGTGAACAGAGACCAGTCAGCAGCTGCAATATGCTCATAAAAAAAAAAGGCAAAGGTCTCCACTCACCTCTGTCTCCCAGGCAGCTGTTCACAGATGTCCTGCTCTTTACTGTTCTCAGTATATTGAAGTATCTGCATGTGTTGTCATGCTGAGAATCCAGAGTGCCTTCAGCTGGTGGGGTCAGAGGCCCACGGTGGCTGTACGTGACCAACGAGCCCTGGCCTTGCACAGGTTGGACTTGAGAGGGGTAGCTGCACCAGCAGGCAGATCCACTTGTATCCTAAGAGTTTCCCACACATGTTCAATTGATTTCAGATATCCAGAAACTCCCATTGCGTCTCTTCTGTGTTTATGATCTTTCCTCCCTGAGATGTACTACAGTGGAGGAGAAGCTGGTACTCATGGACAGACAAGGTGTGACTCCAATGAGTTCATGTGTAGGACTAACCAGAATAAAACATTTGTTAGACAGCTGAACAAGGCTTTTATTGGGAAATGCTTCACGAAATCACAGACTCATCAAAAAATATAATTGTAGAACATTTTGCTAAAACACAGCAGTACCTAAATGAAGCTGCTGAGAAAGTTTCTCACATCCAGAAGACTTTTTACCTTTCCTTGGAGAGAACCTGGAATATCAGAGACTGAGATCCAATCCCCTCAGCTAAGCTACAGAACCTAGGTCACCTGTAGGGCCACCAGATGTCTTCTCAGTCTGTTTTTCATGGTAGCATCCATGGAGAATATTGTATTTTGATTTCATTCTACAGAGAAATAAAATATATTGACCTTCATGTTTCACACAAAATAGAGTCCTGGTTTTCTGAATAGGCCCAACTAGCAGTGAGTAATAAGACTGAACTTTAGGGATACTACATCCCCCTGCATATTCTGGACTTTGCAATTTTAAAATTAATGTTTTTCAGACCTAGGCATGCAAGGCAGTCTCACAAACATTTTTATTTACCTTTTTTTGATATCCAATAAGGAAGAACACATTATTTTTATAGGCATATGAGTGTGAATCTGTGTGTAACAGTGTAAGTAAAAATTGATATGTGTAACGGTGGTCAACAATGATCGCTATTTAAATGTCACTGCACAGCTTCAAGTTAGCCTTGAGATACAATTAGACATTACACAGTTCTTCAAGAGCAGAGGTAGGGCTAAGCAAGGAATGGTCCTTCATTATGCCCTTGCTGGTGCAGAAGAATTTCTGAATGAGAGCAAAGGAAGCTGGATGCTGGTGGAAGGCATGGCTAAAGGACCACGCTTCTTGCTCAGCAGACCTGGATTCACAGGACTGGAAAGGCAGCCCAGAACATCACTGGGGTACCAAGCTGTGTGCCGCTAAATCTGACAGCATGGATATTCAACTGATTTAATCATCCTGGTAATTTCTGACTGAGAACATTTACAATAGGATTTTCTTTCTCGAGCTGTATTAGCACTTGGGATAACCATGATGTGTAGTGTCCCTACAGGGCTACTGATAAGTCCATGTCCAGGCATTACAGTATGCAGGGCTAAGCCCTTGAGGGGGCTAGTTCATCATCATTTACAGTCTCTCTGGGATCTGCTGTAAAGGGTTGTCATCCACATCACCTTCCTCCACTGAATTTGCCAGGAGCTGTATGACCCCCTAGGACTTCAAAACGTGATTCATTGTATATTACAGAATGTCCATTCCTCTGCGTAGCAATTAAATTGCTTTTGATGTGGGTCACCGTGGAAGGATGAAGGCTACATGATGTCACCACTTTTCCTCTGACAGACCCATGCAGCCCTGCCAATGTCAATACAGAGTGGTGGTGCTGGCTGGCTGTGAGAATCACTGTGCTGAGTCCTTCCAACCCTGCAGGATCTGTCAGGGGTTTATCAGCCTGTCTGGCTGCTGCAGGCAACGCTTCACAGACCCCTGCAAAGAACCAGCACAGGCAACTGTCATGCAAGTCAGTGTGGAGCTGAGCTATAGCTTCTATTTTTAAAATAAATACTTCTGTGGAGCTTTTTAGTGTTCCTCCTGGTCTCTGCTCTGGGTGTGTGTGCCTGTGAGGGTGGAAGGGGGGTGTTTAAGCTGTGTATGCATCTGATGCTCTTTTTCTGGTACCCTTGCAACCATGCAAAACTCAATGTTATTTTGATGATAGCTCAGAAAAAAACCAACCGTTCTTTAACTGGTCTGAAGTCAGTTTCTGGTTTTCCAGGACAGTAGCAATCAAATTTTAATCTTTTGGGATAATAGGAACAGGGTATAGAGTAAAGCAAAAATGCAGATATTGTAAAAGCTACTTGCATCTGGCTCTGGGAATATATTTATCTTTGAAAAACTTAAAACTTGGCTTACTGGAAAGCAGAGTGACCCAGACTGGTCCCTAACTGACTCCAAAGCACTTCTAAGCAGCATATCTAAAGCTAGGGGTAATGGATGCTGCTAGCTCTGATACAGGCTCCTACAGGTGCTGTTGGGCAGGTGTCCTTTATCTCCAGGGAAAGCTGGTACCTTGACAGAATCCACAGCTGGTGCTGCTGCCTTGGCCTTTGCAAGTATCTATATCTATATCATCTATATCTATCTATCTATCTATCTATCTATCTATCTATCTATCTATCTATCTATCTATCTATCTATCTATCTATGAGGAGCAAGATGAGTTGAGTTCAGAAGCTAAAGTGAATAGTAAGTAGTCAGGAGGTGAGTGGTGAGGATGGCATGAGATGTGCTCCTGCATTTTACAGGTAGTGTGGGGCACAGGTGTAGGACATGGATTTGGGGTCTCACCTTGGTGGAAGGCAGTAGGAGGAAAACAGTGCTGCTCACCCAGGAACATTTCCTAGGCTTACTCACAACACAAAACAACATGAATTATCCTTTACATCTCTTCTAAGAAATGGGGAAGCTTGCAAGTGTATGGCAAGCAAAACAAACAAACAAAAAATCCATCAATGAAACAGTGGGCAGCAGGCAGGGCTGGTAGGAGCGAAGCTGTGTGGGCAGAGAGGTTTCACTGGGGGCAAGTAACCAGTGACTGACTGTTACTTGTTGTAGGACCATAGCATGAGGAATGAAGCCAGGTCAGCAGAAAAGTAGGCAAAAATGGCAGTGTTCAGCTAAAGACAGCCAGAGGGAAGTGTTTGTAATGTGATCCTGGAGTACAGTACTGCCTGGGAATGGGGGATAGAAATAGCAAAGAAATTGTATCTTGCTATTTTGAGTCCAAACATGATTGTAGAATATGTTTTCTCTTTTTTATTTTTATTATTATTGAGTGGGATCATGTCAGTGAAATCCCTGATTCTGCCTTCTACTTTTCTTAATTGAAATGAGCAGGAGAACTCCCTGTAATGCCTGGATCTGGAAGCACAACCAGGAGCCAGGCAGAAAAGCAATCATGGCAAAAGGGTTGTGAGCTGATGGTGCCATTGAACTGAGAAGAACCAAATGGTGGAAATATCAAAATTACTTGTCTGGAATTAGGGAAAGAAAAAAATCACAGACAAGGTCTAAAACAAGACCCACAGACTTTGCAGTTGGAATTAAGACTAAGCAGCTGGAGATGTCAGAGAAGGAATTAAAAGAGGGTATAAAATATGAGCTGAAGGCTTTGCAAAAAAATGAGAGCAATGTCTGGAAGTTTCCCAGAAAGGCAAAGCAACAAGCCTTAGATTGAAAATTGCTGAAGACAACATCTACAAAGCGTTTCTCCATCTTGGGAAGCCACCCAGGTGCAGCATTTTAAATCAGCAAAGGCTTTGCTGAGGTTTTTGGTAGCCTTATTGCTGTATTTCACATGAGATTTTTCACTAGAAGGAAAGAGCCCAAGCAACTTGTGACTGAATGAAACTTCTAATTGTTTTGAAACTTGTCAGCAGAAACAGACTGATGTGAGCATTCCAGAGGATGCATTATAACTCTGAGGACACAGGAGGTGTCAGTGGTCGTATAGTCCGTGGATTTTACTGTGACAAATAGGGTTGGGTTTAGCACTTCCTTAGTGTATTCATAACCTAGAGGCCTGAGGAGTCATCTTACCTAGCTCCAGAGATACAAAAAAGATGATCTGTAGGGAGCAAGATTCCACTACTCCTGCTGAAGCAAAAATCATCCTTAGGTATTTTTGCAGATTAAATAAATTTCAAATCCCCAAGTTCATAATGAGTGAGGGTATGAACAAAAAATGCCATCTAGGGTGATTCAGACTAACTTGAGCATAAGAAAACTTGAGTAGGTTCTAAAGAGATTCTTTGTAATGGCCTATCCCAGAAAGCTACAATTTCCCAGTCACTATAATTTTTCATGGCAGGAAGCCTGTGGTTGGGACAGCACTTGCCATGATCATCTACAGCCATATGTGCTGCTCAGACACTGTGTGTGTGGGAAGATGACAGTGCTGCAGGGTTGCAGCTGTTCACAGTCCTGGGCACCACGTCCTTCCAGAGCCTGATCTTCCAGCTCTTGTTGTGGGCACCAGACATGAGCAATGAGAAATGCATGAAAAGGGAAGGATGCCTCTTCTCTTCCCATGACCTGCTGGGTAGCAGGCACTCCTGCCCAGGGCAAATGTGCTCACAAGACTGCACCTCACAGTACAGTAGAGGACAGTTTCTGGCCACAGCAAGATGGTTTGGACTAAAGATGTATTAGAGTTGGGAGGCACACAGCAGAAATACAGTGTCTGAGGGTAGCTGGGAGGCAAAGTCACAGAGTAACAGTATTGAAGAATATCTGAAGCTGACAGGCACTTCTGGAGATTGTCTGGTCCAACCCCTGCTCCGACACCATCAGCTGCAGCAGGTTGATAAGGTCTGTGCCCTGTCAGACTTTGAATATCTCCAAGGATGGAGACTTCGCCACCTCCCTGGTCAGCCTGTACCAGTGCTTGACTGCCCTCCACATAAAAATGTTTTTCTCTTATGCTTTAAATGAAATTTCTTGTGTTTCAGTTTGTGAGATCAGTCCCAGTGCCTGGGAGGCTACCTCATAAGAAGCAGCATGTTGGTACCTTCAGGAGAAGGGTGAGGGCAGGGATGAGGGCCTGCCTGATGGGTGGGATGTTCTATAACCACCAGCCCTCAGCCCCATGGCAATTTGGTGTGGTGGTGTCAAGATTTACTTTCTCTTCAGATTTACAAGTCTTTTGAAGAAAGACACCACTGGACACAAATTTTCCAGTGCTTGAATATAAGGTGGCAAGAGTGAGAAAAGTTGTGTAGGAAGATGGTCCCTCCAGAGCCCCATCATTGCTCAGGCAGCAGGGACACACTGCCTTCCCCTTGGGCAGCCCCTCTCCCCACCTGATTGTTGCAGGTGCTGACAGTGGGATGTGAAGGATGCTTCTGTTATGCTGGGTGTTTATGGGGGATCTGAGTGGGGAAGAGCTGAAATTTTCATTCAGAAGTTGCTTGACTTCTTTTCCCAAAACGTTCCTGAGGTGTATTTGCACTGAGTCACCTCCCTTCTGGTCTTGGACTCAAAAATAAAATAGTGGAAAGAAAAAGTCCTGATGGTGACAGCGCAGGCTTAGATGTTAAAATCAGCTCTCCTTTGTGAGTAGGAGCTCATTTATACACATGATTTATGCCTGCTGGAATGAGAGGGACAGACTTAACAAATGACAGGTTTTGAATGGTTGCAAGTAATGTTATTAATGTCTGCTGACTTGGTGCCCTGCCCAACTTTGAACTTCTTTCAATTGTATGGGGCTGAACAAGAGCTGCATGAGTTTTGAAATATTTCCACATAAAATAAGTTCTGAGACAGATGGAGAAATGTGAGTTTCCTAATGGGGCCTAGTAAGTAGAGTGCAGGAATGAAAAAAAAAAAAAAGGGGGGTTATAAGAATCTTCCTCAATTGAAACAGAAACAAAGAATCAGAGGAAATATATTTCAGCGCTAACCACCGCTGCCTGACAGGTTGCACTGCTACCAATTAGAGGATAGACTCCTTCAAAAAGGCTTTTGCAACACCTTTCACCTGCTCTGCAGGTCAGGCAGCACCACATCTATAACTCCAGCAACTACAGCCTCCCAGGCCAATGCTACTGAATCCCAGCCTTAATTTATTTAAACGCATACAAGATGATTCAGTAGGTGCTAATGCTGCTAATTCAGTAGGTGTTAATGCGTGAATAATTATAGACATATTTAAGCAGCTGGTGCTGTGCCTTCAAAAGTTTCTGTGCATGGAAATTAATAGCTCTGTGGTGGCATATGTGCTTACATGATATTAAAATGAAGATGTTGGTAGCAGCTCCATGTTAAAGTTGGAGTTCACTTGAAGTAGAATTTAAACTTCTTGTTTTACCCTTGGATGTCTCTAGACATGGTACAACAGATCCTCAGAAAAGATCTGATTTTTTTTTGCATTCTTTATAAAACACCCCACTCTTTTTTTACATCTGTCCTTGATTTCTCCTCATTTCTGAGGATCCCCAACAGCACAAGCTCAGTTCTGACAAACTTCCTCCACATATGTGTACTGATGATATCTTCGGGCCAGGCCAGATGAGAACAGCACATACAAACAAATATTCCCCTTATTTGCAATAGCTGTTTGGAGCTAGATGGAATAGGTGCTGGAGCTGCTCTTCACTTGACTAAAGTCTGTTTACCTAGTTCCAGGTGAATCTTTTGCCTTGAGCAGGAGACTGGGCACCTCAGATGGACACACCCCATAGAAAATAAACCTGTATGAAGTGCAAACACTGCAGAATGACAGTGAAAATGGGGATGATGGGAACAACAGTCCACTTTGGGCTCCATTGACTGCTAATAATTCTTTCTCATGTATTTTACTGTCAGGACAAAAGGGTTTCCAAGCTTCTGCTCAGAGGTGCTCAGCACCTTGCAGGATCAGCCCCCACAAGAGATCTGGGCTGAGGCAGGAATTGACAGCAAGGTTTTGACGTGTCAGCTCTTTGGCTTTGGGACAGAAAACAGGGTCGAGTTGATGCTGCCTGGTAGATTTCCCTGGATCATCCTGACAGCTGTAGAAAGCCCTTTATTGCTTTTACCAGATAACCAGGAGGAGCCTGCTTTCTTTCTTATCCCCTGCCTTCCTGTAAAGGAAGTGTCAATGCTGCTTCCCCTTCAGCTGCCTGGCTGGTGACAGTGCCTAGCACAGCCTTGCAGGGGAGGGGTCCTGCCAAGCAGACCTGAAGCAAGGGCTGCAGACCCAGGCATTTTCTATATATAAATACACACCATGAGAGCAGAGAACTTTACTGAGCCACACTGCTGTGATTCCAGCATTTTTTGCGTAGAACAGGTGATGGGACCTCTGGCCCATCTACAGTGGCTACTTTCAAAAAGTGGCATGGCTTTGGATGGGAACCATTCCACAGACATCTAGGATGTCACAAATTTTAGATTAATTAAATAAGCATTACTCTAGCAGCTGTTTTAAATAGCTGCACATTAGACTGACTTACAGCACCTCAGTTTTTAATAGATGAACATCATGTGAAGGTTTAACATTATAATTTGGATGAAATACAGATTTTTGAAGATAGAATGATATCCAGTACTTTTTTGTATTTCCAGGTATGTCATATTAGTATGTTCTCTGTTCCTCTGAAAAAGGCACAAAGCTGTCTCACCAGTATCAGACATACTGCACAAGAATGGCTCACAACTGTTAATTAAAAAAAGTCCGGGATGACAGGCAACAAGGTCTGTTCTCATGTGCTTTTTATGCAGGCAAGGAAGTCTCAGAGTTCATGAATGGTTCATTTATACTCCACTTTAACTTATCTGTTTCTTGAGTGCTCCCAGTCTTTTAAAGATGTTGTATAAATTTGCACTGGATACCCCTCGCCTAAACTGATTATCAGTATCAGATCCAAAAATAATTTAATTCCTCTAAACACTACCTGTTGCTTCCTGTTCCACTGTACAATAGTTTATTGTCTGGCTCTGTTGTGCCACATTTTGTCCTGTCAACTGAAGCCACAGATGGGCTGAAAGGGGAGATGAAAGTGTTCTGCACTTCTTTACAAACCATAACCCAAAACCCAGGGAATGCACTTTACATCAGATGCCCCCTAGCCATGCAAGTAATGACTGTTTTACCTTCATCTTTGTACTGATATCTGCGAGTTGTCTGGGATTCAGAAAGTATGTATGGTGCATGGGGTGAGGGGGCAGAGGGTGCTCATTAGATAAAAGTTGCATTTTCATGACTTGACAAAAAGGTGCACTGTAAAACAACTCACTTCACAAGAATTTGCTTTTTCCATTGTTATAGTTACAGAAAAGTTGAATGTTTAGTGTAGTGCAGTATTTTTCACTAAATTAATCCTGCAGGAGCAGAAACATGATGAAAACTGACCTGCTTTTGTCTTCTTATGGACAAGCCTTTCTCCTCTGCCCCTTTGTCCCCCTTATGAGGTGGAGGATGTCTAGTATTTCTGCTTCTGAGAAAGACACCTCTCACCCTCACCGCTCTCCCTGGGGTGCTACTGGGGGGACAGGCTGAGGTGCTACCGGGGGGGTCCTCAGGACACCCAGTGTCAGGAGAGGTGACTGCTGCTGGGGAATCACCCCCAGCCACTCTGCTGCTACCTTCTCACTGGGGAAACCACACTTCCCTCGTGCCTGAGACAGAAAAAAAAAAAGGCAACTCAGTGTGAAACTCAGATGTAACTCATGTATAAAATCCTTTACTCATTCATGGTTTCTCCCTCAACCAGGTCTTCATTTTTGCCCCAATATTTTCTTTGGACTTTCTCCTTTCCATCATTTCCCTGATTTGGTTTTCAGCTTATTTTCAAAGACAAATCCTTAGATACAGAAAAAGAAGAAAAAATGGAACCGGAGAGTGAAGAGGAGAGAGAGGGGGAGAGAGAAGGGGAGGGGAAAGGGAAAGGGAAAGGGAAAGGGAAAGGGAAAGGGAAAGGGAAAGGGAAAGGGAAAGGGAAAGGGAAAGGGAAAGGGAAACCCCCCCCTGAAACCCCACCTCCACAAATCAAACCAAAATAAAATGGAAAAAACCCCAAAACAACAAAAAAGAAAGCAGAGCTTTGCAGGATCCTTGGCATATGCAAAAATGCAGCCATGAAGTACCAGCAGGAACTGACCTCTGCTTCTTGTGAGACCCTTGCAGCCTGAGGTTCAACACAGGCTGGAAGAGGTGAAAAGTGCCTCCCTGGCCACCACAGTGGATTCAGACAGTAAAAGTGGGATGGGCAGTCTGCTCTCAGAGGTCTCCCAGGCATGGGAACAGGTAAGGGATGAGGCCAAGGGTCTTGCTTAGGGCTTCCTTCAGAGGTGTCACTGCTGTGCAGCCTTCTGCCAACAGGACATGGAAGCAATGTGGAACCTGGGGCTAAGGAACTGGGTTTGGCTTGAGAAACCAGGTTCAGGCAGAGGTTTGGGAGAGGACAGCAGTGCTCCTGCGGCTCCACAGAGCTGCTGACACAGCTGTGGCCAGTGCGGTGCTGGTTATGTCAGGAAAGCCATGCTGCCTCCCTAAGCCACTGCCTGGGACTTAAGATCCTGGTACTGAGGAGCTCAGAGAGTTGTTAATGCTGTGTAGGGACCTCTTGACCTAAGTCCAAAACCATGACTCTTTTTTCTGGCACCTGGTAAGTCCTGAACACCTAAAACTCTGCACTGGCCTGATGAAGAGCACATCACCTCCATTTGGCAGCCTACAAGAGCTTGGCATTTTTCCTAGGCTGGATGTTGTTTCAGCCATGTGGCCCAGGGGCTTGAGGCAGTGCTGTCTGCACCTGTGGGAGTCTGGCCAGGGGAGGGTCACAGTCGTGCTCTGACAACCAGTTAACTGTTGTATGTTAATTAGTCATTTCAGGAACTGTAACGATACATGTTAGAGCAAAAATGAGACCCTCAAAGTCCCTCTCTGGGCAGATGATTGAGGCTGAGAGCACTCCTGTTTGCTCTCTTCCTGTGGTCCACATGATCTTTCACAACTCCTTGCCAAGTGGAGCTGTTTCAGCAAGAGGGGTTGATATTACTTCTCTTTCCTCTCTGGAAATGCTGTGGTATGAGCCCTTGAAGGTAGCTGAGCCAGAAAAGCTTGGGAAGATATTATCTTTGATGTATCTATTGTCCACCTTCACTAAGAGCACCTTCTCAGGATTTTTTCCCTGAGTGTAAAGCTGGGTTTTCCTCAAGTTCTGAAACAAAGCACACACTTAGGAAACACGGGGAAACAAATTATGCTTAAGGTATTATTTCACAGCCAGGTTTTCCTTATTGGCCCTTTCAGCAGCCCTCAGCACAGGAAAGGGTGCTGGTAAGGTGCATGGGACATGATGCCTATGTGGGGAGAAGAATGGGGTTAAAAAACTGCTGATCTAATTTTAAAATATTATACAAGAAAAAGAGGTTGAGTCTCGGGTTTGGTTTTCTCACCCGAGATTCCGGCGGTTAAGAGTCCTTGGCCCTCTAAAAGCCCTGAGCCACGTCGCGTGAAAAAGCAGAGTCTCCAAGGCCTTGTTTTCAGGTTTCTCATGTTGTTTATTATTTGATATCTCAAAGTTTTCTCTGCACCCAGCCGAGGTCCGGACAGCGGCTGGGACACGAGGTGACTGACTCCCGGTGAGGCGGTGCTCTACTCTTATACAGATAACTACGTGTCCATTATTGACTAATTTGTCCCAATGCCTAGTGCCTATACTAGAAAGGTCACTTGTACCTTAACCCAACCCCCTCAAACTACTTTTTCCCTACCTCAGAAGATGGAGGACGAGGAAGGAGGAGAAGAACTTAGGGCAACACCCTAAATCCTCCATCTTGTCCCCCATTTACCTCTATACTAAGAATCCTAAAACTACAAAATTTTTCACCCGGTGCGGTGCTAAGCTACTATTTTCACACCCTTGAGGTTTGCAATTCTTCTCCCAGTGCTGGAAGCTTTTCCCATGGACTAAAATCAAACTCGGTGTCTTTCCGGGCTGTGTGCCAAGGTCTCCAACCCCCCTGGACCGGCTTCACACCCCCCTGTCCAGGGTTCAAATTCTCTTCCTCAGGTCCCAGGCCATCCAAAGGGATGCCCTGGACTCCGACAGTTGAGAAAAACAGACACCCAAGTGATTATTTCTCCAGTAGATGCTAGCTTCTATTCTAGCCAGAAAGGATGCTCACTTCATCTCGTATCTTAACTTACAGAAGCACTAACAATGACAAATTATTTAATAAAATACATAACTAGGAGACGTTTTGGGACTCACCCATGAGAAATCTTAGTGCTTCAAAATAAAAGTTCACAAAATAAAAGATCACCATAATTTAAAAATACCATTTTCTCATTCTACCCCTGTTCACAGTACAGGCAGAGGAGGGAAAGGCTGCCAGGTCTGGGGCAGGGTGAGGGGCCCAGCCAGCCCTACACTGACAAGGACTGGACCAGCATGTGCCAGTGATGTAGCTCTGCCTTGGCTGTAGTGGTTTTGCTAGAATGGATGCAACCTGATTGTTCAGGGATGGTTCAGCACAGGTCAAAATGACAACTGGGGGAAGAAGCCACACATTTCCATCTGAGCATTTCTCTCTGCAAGAAGCCAGAGTGTCCCTGAATTGGTGGCACTGATCTGCACTGGGTGTGCAGAGTTAGGCCTTCAGTGGATCAGGGCATTCCAAAACCACAGGGAAAACAAACTGGTCATGAAGGATGTCCCAGCTCTTTGACCACATCCAGCATATGTAATTAGATGGGAAACTCTGAATCTTGGTATGAATTTCTGGATGATGCCTTGCAACTATTTCTCCTCTGGGTATCAAAATCTAAGCAAGTGCATAATCAAAACAGCAGGTAAGACTGATCCCAAAATATGCTTTGTTCATCTACACAGGAAAGGTGAATGCCATCTCAATTGTGTCTAATAATCATAGAATAGTTTGGGGTGGAAGGAACCTGCAAGATAATTTTGTCCAACGCCTCTGCAATGAGCAGGGTCTTCTTCAACTAGATCAGGGTGCTCAGAGCCACTGTCCAATCTGACCTTGAATGTTTCCAGGGATGGGGCATCTACTGCCTCTCGGGGCAACCTGTAACAGTGTTGAACCACCTCCATTGTAAAAATCCCTTCTTTCTTAGATTTAATCTAAATCAACCTTATTTTAGTTTAAACCCTTGTCCTATCGAAACAGAATGTTTCAAAATAACCTAGCAAGTAGTCAGTAATATATTTAATTGTAATGATGACTTTGTAATATTAGACATCCTTGTAAGATGAATTTGTAGTACAGAGAGAATACATCACAGTGCAGGTGTCCATTAATTTGCTGGTACAGCACAGACCAACCATACAAAGAGAGCTGGCCAAAAGTCATGAGGTTGTATAAACTCTGGAGCTGACCTGCCCTTGAACTGCTCTGGGAAAGCTGGATCTTGACAGGAATTCCATGTGCTGGACTGCTCAGTACAAAAAGTCGGGAGGTGTTTGGAGAGCACAGTGGACGGGGTATATAGGACACCTTTGTCACCAGCATGAGTGTAGTGTGGTGTGCAGACACTGGCAGGCAGCCAAGGAGAGGCACCTGTCATGGAGAGAGCCATGAGCAAGCATCACTCTCAGCTGGTTGAGAAGAGGAATCCATGAATAGATTTGGATGCTTTGGATGAATGGAGCAAGGAAGGTTTTCTGGGCTCACATGTTTATGTTTTACTTCAGTGCTGCCTCAAACCAACCAAGACCCTCAGAATCCCCTCTGAAGTATGAAAAAGAACTTCCTGTCACTTCTTGTTTTCTCATGCAACAAGGAATAAAGAAAAGGTGAGGCAGAGGAAACTGAACATGCTTTGGGCACTTATGCTTCATGTAATCCTGGGATGTGTTTCTGTCTTCTTACTGCTTACTTCAAGACTTTTATATGTGCCAGCCAAAAAGGGTGACAATGTGGTTGGCTTCCCACAAAGCTTACCCTTCAATGGGGGATTTTCTTCGGAATATTGCATTAGTGGCAATGGAAGAAGAAGTGGAGCATGATCAGGGTGGGATTGTTGACCTGAAAAAATGTGTGTTAGTGCAGTGACACATTGCTTCCAAGGAATAGGAAACAAATCATCAAGAAAGCCAAAAAAATGCTTGATTTCATAACTGGCCTGTGAGAGTTCTCCTAGCATCTGGTAGGTAGTGCTAAATGTGCCAAATACCTAACAAACACAAAAAAAGAAGAAAGTAAACCAAATTTTACCGAAACATAAGAATGTTAAAATTCAGGGTCACACCAGCAACAATATGGGAGATTGACAGGAGTGGTTTTGAAAGACTCTGCCATGTCTACTGTTTCTTATTCTGCAAAAGAACTGAAACCACTGATTTGATGAAAAGAGCATGGAGAGCTGCAGCCCAGGCACTGGAGAGGAAGTTGTCCCCTGGGTAATATGGTGCCATGGAAACACAATCTGATGGCCAAAGTCACCAGATGGTGCTATTGTGCACACTATTTTTGTGCGTGTGTCACCATCGTCTGTGCTTTGAAGGGACCTTGAGGAGTTTCTCTGTAGGACGAGAGCTCTGGGGTGGTTTGCTCACTGCCTTCCTCCCTCCTGGTCCACTGCAAACCTTGGGGCTGAGCACTCCTAGGCTGATCTCTGCCTTGTTGGCCACGACTCCCAAATGGGGACGGCCTCCATGCCATTTCACCCTTCACCACTTGAAGATAAAGATAAAATGAAACATGCTATACACAGAAAATCCCTCAATCTGAATCACTGATTTCTTCCCTATGGGAAATCCAATCTCCACTCAAGAGAGTGTAAAAATCTCCACTCAAGAGAGTAAAAAAGAAGCTGGGACTTCCATCATGCCCAAGGAGGCAAGGAGCATATCTTGCTCGGTGATCAACAAAAGTGCCTTCTGAAATATTCCACAGCAAAACTACCCTGCAGCCAGGCACAAAATTGCCATCCTTTAGGCTACAATCCCACAGAACTGAAGGGCATTGCTCTGTGCTCCAAGAGAGTGCTTCTTCCTGGAAGGGCTCTGCTTTCTCTTCCGAGTGAACCCTGTACATCAACTCCCAACAGCAGGATCATGGCCAGAGCAGCTCTGCAGCACCAAAGCATGATGAGTAGAATATGTCCCTGGTTCAGAAACACCTGTCTCAGTTCTTGTCACCACCGGAATAATATGTGCAATATTACATATCTACATAATATTAGCTATTTAACAGTAATAGTTTATGTGCATATAGGCATATATTAATAAAATGCATATTTGCATAATAATAATAATAATAATACATAATATATAATATAGAATATAGAATATAGAATATAGAATATAGAATATAGAATATAGAATATAGAATATAGAATATACCTTTATAATAGGACGTAATCCCTGTAAAACACCTCCATAACATTATCTCTGTGGGACCCTTTTCCCAGAAGGACCACACTGCGTGTTCAGTCATACTTGCTGAACCTGGGGGCAGATGTGGGAATCACCTACCTTGTCTTTCCCTCCCTGGAGTCTTGGTGTGCACTACCACCATCTCTGTGGTGCTGATAACCAAAGCAGGTAATCGCACAGCAGGAGGACATGGACCTAGCCCCAAATGATCCTTTGCAGACTTCTGTGTTGGAGTACTAGTTACTTGCCACAGGACAAATGAAAGGCAGGGAATGGTTTTGAGCTGGCCAAGCTTAGACCTGATTTCAGCATCTTGCAGTGGTAGGAGTGCAGACTGAGGTAAGGGATGTAGACTGTAGCTACAGAAGTTTGGAATATCCATATTTAACTGGGCATGTACAAGTAATTACAGGGACAGTTGTTGTCCCACTATTCCTTATGGAAAATGTGGGAAAAATGTAGGGGAGAACAAAGATTTATGTTGGTGCTCTAACCTTGGCTGCTGTGGTGGTCTCTAAAGGAAAGGTCAGTCCAGAAAACACCACTGCTAACATCAGGGATCTGGGTAAGGCACAAGATTGTGATGGCCCTGGTGAGGCTTCACCTGGGATGCTGTGTTCAGTTCTGGGCCCCTCAATTCAGGAAGGACATTGAGATGCTGGAGTATGTCCAGAGAAGGGCAACAGAGCTGGTGAAGGGTCTGGAGCACAAGTCCTGTGAGGAGTGGCTGAGGGAGATGGAGTGATTTAGCCTAGAAGGAGACTTGGGGAGACCTTATCACTCACTACAAGTACCTGATATAAGGTTGTAGTGAGGTGAGGGTCAGCCTCTTCTCCCAGGTAAAAAGTGACAGGATTAGAGGAAATGCCACCAGTCGCACCAGAGGAGGTTTAGATTGGATGTTAGGAAAGGGTTGATAAGCATTGGAACACACTTCACATGGAAGTGATGTAGTCACCATCCCCAGAAGTATTCAAAAAACATGTGAATATGGCAGTTGAGACATGGTTTAATGATGGACATGGTGGTAATTGACAGCTGGACTAGATGACCTTTAAAGGTCTTTCCTTACTATGATTCTATGATTCTGTGATTCTATGTTCAAAGTTATGTATTATAATTATTTTGCTTTATGCCCGTTCTATAAGTTGCTTACTGAGCCTGTTTTTTCCTAATGACTGTTCTCTAATTCTTTTTCAACATGCATAAGCAGTTTCTAAACAGTATTCCTACAAAAATTATGACCCTGAGATCCTGAGTAACATGGGAAAGGTATAAATGGGCATTTTAAGACTGCCATTGCAAGATATATCAGGAGTATGGCTGAGAGGACTAAACTCACTTTGGTGTCATCTCCTCTGATGGAAGTCCTGCTGCTACAGGTGTCCACTGGGCTGAGGATCTGTCTGTGCTCAGCATCTGGAGCAGGGATGAAAACTGCTGCCTGGTCTCTACCGCCAGAGAAGGACCTAGCAAGTGGCAGTAGGGAGTTTTTAAGATGCCCACACCACTGGTCTCCCCCCAGAATTGCCCCAGGGCCACAACAGGAGCCTGCTGTCTCTGCTGCTTGAACAGTAGCAACTCTCTCCAGTGGTTACCACGAGCAACGGAGCCCAAACATGGAAAATAAAACCCTTTTGTCCCAAAACAGCCCTCTGCTGGCTGAGTTCTATTCCTCAGTGATTAAAACCAGAGGGACATATTTTTGACTCAGAAATAGAGGGAGGACAGCAGCCCCCTTTGAGTGGGTACCTTTTGCCTTAGCTGCAGAGATCCAGCAGCAAGGCTGCCCATGGGGAGAAGCAGCACTGGCCTGCAGGGGCCCCCACACAAGGACAGGGATGGGGCTGGGATTGGGGCGCTCCCCTGAGTGAGTACAGCTGCTGGAAGGGGATGAAGCAGCATCCGAATGCTTTTAGCAACAGACACAGGACTTGAATCAATAATACAAGAAAGCCTGTGGTCGGCAGCATTTCTGGCCACAGCAGATGGACCACCATTCAAGGAAGGGTTTGAGGCTTCCTCTGCCTGAGGGGACTTTAAACCACATTCCCACATATCAGGCAAGTACCCTCATCTCTCTCTGGCCTGTAGGTCTGTGTGGAAACTGCAGCATTGCACAGCCAGAAATCACAGGGCTGGGAGGAAACTGAGCAAAAATCATGACTTTTGTCGGGTAGTTGTCTGGGCAGGGCTGCTCTGGTGTCTACACCCAAGAGCAACCCTGCCCATGGAGAGAGATACTCATACCTCAGCTGGTTATGACCCTGTACTAC
Source organism: Trochalopteron elliotii (assembly GCA_024734555.1). NCBI lineage: Eukaryota > Metazoa > Chordata > Aves > Passeriformes > Leiothrichidae > Trochalopteron > Trochalopteron elliotii. Next base: position 181,141 of record JANPWX010000022.1, read on the forward strand.
CTGATCTAACTTGAGGTTGTATTTCACTTTGAAGTTTACCCTGCTCTGAGCGGGGGGATGGACTAGATGACCTCCAGAGGTATCTTCAAAGCTAAATTATTCTGTGATTCTATGTCTAGCACTATTTTTATCCAGCTACTGTTTCATGTAAAATCCCTCAGTGAAATCCCTTAGCCATTAGGTACAAGCATGTTGCTTCTTGCCTGTTCTACCTCTGCCTCCGTAAATCTAAGGAGGCTCAGCTGTGGAGGTACAGAGTCTTCAGAAGTTTTTTATATAATACACAAAGATTAAAAGCTACTGCAGTTGCCAGTAAAGGCAAGACTCTGAGGTTCACTCTTACTTAAGCAAAATTTCCACTAATTTGATCAAAGAACTAAATTACGTATTTTAATGATTTGTATAACTGAAGATTATTTAGTTTTATATAAAATTTTGCATAGAAATACATTTTTCTGCTGGTACCTTTGAACACATAGAAATAACCCCAGTAGATTAGAGATAATATAAAAGTGCATTTAATCGCAACAGAAGATATGTTGATGTATTTGTTGGGTATGAACACAGGCAGACAAATGTAATCATATACAAAACCATTATATTAAATGAAACCTGAAAAATAAATACATTTATTGTATCTTTTAGCAGCAAATAAAAAAATAAATATTTAGATATTGATTTAAACTTACTTTTTTAAACATTATGTTTAGATACAGAGAAGTACAGTCAGTACTGATTGCATAATAAAAGATACAAAAGATATACATTAACTCAGACACTGGAAAACAAAAATGTTGATTTTTAACATTTTTAGGGGAGAAGAGTTACACTTTAAAAAAAAAAGAAGAGTTATACTTTAAAAAAAAAATTCAAAAGCATGTCCTGTTTTCAAGCTGTATTTATTTGCCATGAAGTAACAAGTTCCACAGTGTGGTGTGTTCTACAGCAGATGAAAATATTTAGTGAGTTAAATTTATGGCTGAGGGCAAAGAGCTGAACTTGGGAACCTATTTAAAGTGCAGTGGAAGTCTGTAAAGATAACGATGGGGAGTTGAAAGCAGTGAAGCCTCAGACAGTAATATCTCAATAACAAAGAGCTAATACTTTGCTGCAGAGGCTTTCTCAGCAACAGTTGGTCCATTTTTGTCATTATGTCTAATCAAGTCCAGTCTTGCCTCGGCCTCCCCAGCCAGCAGACATCCAGCACTTAAATATAACCGTATGTGTCCAGTGTGATTACAAGCATCGTAATGCGCTCCCGGCTCCGTCCTCCCACCTCCAGCTGGCCCCAGACCCCAGGGTGTCACATTCCAGGTCTCATCCTCTGAATGGCATGTGACATTGGAGGGCTCAGGGGAGGGCTGTGGGGTGGCTGTCACCCATGGGCAGAGGCATGTCCTCTCTGAGCCCAGCCATCCACGGTGGGAAACATCACCAATCCTGCCAAAAAGTACCCAGAGTCAGTACGGGCTTGGGCTCCCAATACACCTGTATTTCTTCAGATGATCATGGACTTCACTTCCCTGGCACTGACTCTGACCCCACTGGAGGCCAAGCAGGTAAATCCTCACCCCTCCGAGGCAGAGGACAGTATTTACCTCCTTGTGCAAGTGGAGACAGTAGGCAAGAGCCAAAGGCAGGAGGTGTCTGAAGTGCTTTCTTCAATTACCCTGGAAAGTTCTTTAGCATGAGTCAGTGGTAAAAAATGAAGAAAATGCAAGAAACAAAATTAACATATGAGAGGTTTCACAAGGCAAACAACTTCGCTCATAATTTGCTTAGGCTGTTATGTTGCCTGCATGGCTTAATGCTCTTGAAAGGATTCCTACTCTGAGCTGATAGTTAGAATAAAGACATTAAATTACCTATATTGCTTATTAATTATGTACAGGCACTGGAATCCCAGTTGTGGCTTTGGATGCATTTTTTAAAAAGTTTTAGTGAACAACATCCACTACCCCAGAGGCAGCAGAGGAGAACAAGACTTTCCACAGCTGGGGTAGGATACAGACCTGTATTCATCCCTCCTGAGTTTTACCAAAGTCCCTATCCCTGTGACCTTTTCCAAAGAGTGTTGAATGGAGTGATGGGGTGTCCAGCACAGGTGACAGGGGGATGCATGACGTGGGACTAATAATCACGTTAAGGCCACTTCTCTGAGCCTGGCTCCAGCTGGGATGAGGAAAGCCCTGAACTTCTCATGAAAAAAAGCTCTCCATATAGTGAGCTGTATACTCATTGAGGGAACAAAGGCCTTGAGAAAGTGGTCCTGCTAAATCTTTTTAGGATTATGGTTTTCCCTTTTGGTTTGATGGTCTTTAGTAATACTGGAGAGAACAGAGATGGGCAGAGAGCTCTGCTGTTTCCACTGTTCTCCATTTGTGCCAAAAGCCTGGAGAAGCAGGGACAGCTCTGCTGCAGAGGCCAGAGGGCTTGCCCTGGTGTGGTCTGGGCAAAGTGATGTGCACCTACATGACGAACAAATCAAGGTGTGATTTTAGTGTGGGAGCAGTGGGCATGGGCAGCCCACCAGCAAACAGGAAGGAAAGGTAATCCACCTCCCCTTTGTACTGCTGCTTCCAGTGTCACGCTGAAGAAGTCAGGCAGGGGAGAGATATGTTGGGAGGAAAGGGCAGTAGGTTGCTCCATGCTCCTCCCCTAGAAAGGAAGCTGAGTTACTAATATTATCTGTATTTATTATATTTATGTGGTGCTGAGCTCATCTTTGAGACATCTGGGCCCAAGAACAGTAATTAAAATGAACAACTGTTGACAGCATTTGTCACAAATTGAACAACTGGCATAAATCAAACTGCCTGGAGTCTCAGCCATCTCTCCCAAGGAGTGAATAAATACCATCTAGCCAAATTAAGAAAGCTTTGTGGAGTGCAAATGTTTGTGGCACAGAGTCAAAAACATGCCAGTGTCGAGTTCTGTTTTGGTTCTAGAGGAGCAAATCCCCCAGCCCAGGTGCCCTCCTTGAGGGATGCCTGTCTGGTCCCCACCCACTCCCACCCTCAGTATGCCTCTGATTCCAGCTATGGCACAAACAGAGCAGGTTTTCTGGCAACAGGAAAGGTTAAAAGCAGCAGCAAGCTTTGTCTGAGGGTGGATTTTCCATTGTGTGCAAATACCACTGGCTTTGCTATTTACTGAAGTTTGCAGCTAATTAAAGCACAAACCAAACCAAAATCCTACCCAAACTCCTTTGAAATCCATGACATGCAATACATAGGATGTATTTTATAAGCACTCAAGAGCAGCCAAGTTCATTAGGCAAAGATCCATCTAACTCAATATCCCAAAGCAACAGTTTAGGGGACAGCATAAATATGGGTAAGCAAACATAATGCCATCTCCCAAGCCCTCTCCTAACCTCTGACCATTTGCAGCTGAGAGACATTTAAATGACAAGGCTTGGGAAAACAAAATCTAGCTTAGAAAAAGCACTCCAAGCATAATATTAATGGATCAAGTCCTTGGGACATACAAATCCATATAGCACCTTTATTTGTTTCTTAGAAAGCTGGTAGATTTTCTCTACTTAGACCAGGGGCCAATTTAACACCAAAGTCCATTTGTAATTAGAGCTGCTGTTCTACTTCCATCGAAAGATTTTAAGGCTGGACCCAAGTGTTGGTCCTACCCATCACCTCCCCTTTGCTTCCCACAACTGAAAACACAGGCACTTTTCTGAAAGGGGTAACCAGAACTGCCCTGGTGCTGAGGCTCTTCTGTAGCCTATTGGGTCACCAAAAAATCGGGGCCAAATAAAAACAGGCAAAAGCACAGAGACACCCCCAGCCTCCCCGTCGGGGCTGCCCTGCCCCAGGGCCCTACATGACCCCAGGCCAGCTGGACGAAGCGGGCTGCAACATGTCCCCAGCCCCAGCGAGGAAGGTGGGACAGCAATGCAGGGTACTATTTCAGGAAGCTCCCTGGCTCGGGCAGCACTTACTCACAGGGCACGTTCCCGAGTTTTGCATTCATGCTGCTGCAAATAGGTGCAGGAGTTCATGCCTCCTCACATAGCTCCAGGAGTGGGGCCAGAGTGGCCAGGAGCTGCATGTAGGACATCTGGGAACAGCTCGGGGAAGAGGCATAGCAAAAGATCAGGCTTTGGTGCCAGGTCTGCGAGCCCCATTCTCCTCCACAACAATTCTGAGGTTTACAAGAAGTCCCGTGGGTGTCTGTTTTGTGGCTGCTGAAGGTGCACCACCGTGTGCCCAGCCCACCATTGCTCCCTTTCCACCCCTGTCCTGGCACCGTTCCCAGTGCTGCCCCTCCAGCGGTGCCTGGGGAAGCACAGATCAGCCCAGTTTCTCTAAGCTCCAGCAATTCCTTCCACAGCAGTTCAGTGTCCCATCTGCCCTAGCAGACAGCTCTAGGCTGGCTAGGATCTTCAGACCTTGTTCTTTAAAGTTGACTCTGTTGTTTTACAAGGATGCTGAAAGGTGTGAGGGACCTCTCTTGCCAGTATTTGTTCTCTTATCTTCACTCAGCAGTGCCCATCTTCACCTCTGCAGACCTGAAATCTGGATTCAGAAAATCTCCAGTTTTCTGTTTTCTCTCAAAGTGTCCAGAGGAGCAAAGACTGTGTGTATGCAACCTTTCAAATAACATTTGCTGCCTTCTTCTTACCCTTATTTATTATGTGTTTGGCACCAGCTGTGGCTTGAAGCATTGTTATACCAAGCACCATGCAAATACAGAGCAGAAAAGCTGTTGGTGACTAGAAGAGCTTGCAATCTTAATAGCATAAATCAGTGCTGTGATTATACATAGAAAAAACCTGCTAATTCATGTTGGCATACTCCCAGCTGGAAAAAGAGGAATGGGAAAGTTCTGCTTATTTTCTCACAGTCTCAGTCAGAGCCTCACACACAGTGCTTCCAGCATCTCTGCTCTTTTCAGTGGTGACCCCTTCAGGTTCACCTCAGCCCTCCAGACTGTCCTGCTCCAGTGACATACAGTCATAACAGTGCTTTTCTAGAATAGAGAAAGCCTATGATCTCAGGAGGGATGGTTTGGGTTTGGCTCTCTGTCTTCAGGATTCAGTCTTATTAATGAAATTCTGGTGAAAATTATACACTTGCTTTATTTGGAGTGTGAGATATGTGTCTTGAAAGACAGTAATTGTGGCAGAGTTTTACTTTTGGCAAGCTAAAGTAAATAACAGGTTGTCTAAATGGATATGAAGTCCAAGTGCCTTCCCATCACAGGGGCTGAGATGCTAGCTCTGCTTGCCTTGTTTGCACTAGCCAGTATAAAACAATCTGCATACCATAATCTGAAAGGAAAGGTCAGCCCAAAGGTCACAAGTTTTAAGGGTGTTACTTCAAAGACATTTATCTCCTTTACAACACCATTAAGTCCCTGGTAATGGTCTATTGTCTTTCATCGTCTCAACCTCTTCACCTGCGTGTTTATGTTTGGCCAAGCCTCTCGATGCAGGCACAGGGGAAGCAGGTGCTTGGTGGCTCCTGCTTGACGGGGTACACTTCATGTTATTTGAGAAAGCAGCAGGCTGTTATAACACTATCAAGCCATAACCACTGTCGTCCTCTTCCCCCTTCCTGCAGAAACCAGTATTTAAATCCTGCACTTTTCAGCTGTTTTTACTGATCCAGCCCTTCTTGTCCTTTTCAATTGCACTGTTCAGGTGGGGATCTCCATCAAGGTGGCTCCTCTGAGATGACTGGTCCCTGGGATGGCCAGTCCTTGCTGTTTTCCTGCCATGTCTCTCTCACCCCACTACTGCCAGAGGATGAATTTGCTGGTCATACCTGGGAAACATAATGACCCCTCTTCTCTCCATCCTCTTTTTTATATTATGTAGCTTGGATATCAATGCCAGCATCACCATTAGTCTACAACCCGTGGGGTGAGACGTCATCTCCTTGTTGCAGTAATTCAGATACTGTCCCACTGACTTCAGTGGGTATCACTAGAGCAAAGTTCATCAGCTGAATATCCTAAACAAACTATTTCCTAAAGACCTAAAGATGGTGTATCCCAGGGTTATTTTCACAGACAAAAATGCCCTGCTCCCATGGGCACCTCTTTGGGGTTGCTAGAACGCCTGAGACACAAAGTCAGAGAGCACCGTGATTAGGTTCCCCTAGACTGAAAAATTCAAATATTTATTCTGTTTTCTTTTTTTGCTAAGGTGCACCATACCTAGACGCACATAGCTTGGTCATTCCCCAAGGGCAAGGTTTAATCTCTTTAGATCCATAACATTCTCTAGATGTTCCATAATTTTTGCAGTTTCAACAAGAGGAAACAGTGTGAGGCTCTCCACTGCACTGAGATGCTGTAACTGAGAGAAGAAAATCTTTTTCATTCTCAGGTATTTTGCCTTCTAATTTGCAGCAACTCTCCTGCCATCAAGAGAGGGGACATGGGTTTGGTGTGGAGAGGTAGGGACTGTGTGGGGCATGCTGGGTGTGGTGTCATGCTACTGAATGAGGACAACTGCTGAGCCCCTGGATGGGGAGGAGGAGGCTGTGCTCTAGGTCTTGGCTGAAGACTGATGGATGCAGCGTGAGGAGTCACTCAGGAGCACTCACACAAGAGCATGACCAGGTGTCTGCCTCATGCAGAGTCTAGGACCCCTCCTACAATATTAAGGTATTGTAGTTATTGTCAGGAATTATCAGGTATTGTTATTGTCCTTTCCAATTATTATATAGTTCATCACAAATTCTCTTAAGATGTTACTTGTTCTCTTTCCATCAGGCAGTAGTGGGGGACATTTTTCAGGCTTTCCTAGGAAGAGTTGGTAAGTGCAATTTCCACTTAGAAGTTTCCCATATAAGTTCGTCTTCCACACACATAACTGAACCTAAATATTTGGGCTAAATTCTCATGCCATTTTGAATTAGCTGGGCAAATAATCAAATTAGGCAGTCTGGGCATTTATATCAATAAGAGAGTAAGAAAGAAACTCTTGTGATGAATTCTAGCACTATTGCATTTGGCCCTTGTGTCTTAAAATTACTTAAGGGCTCAGAATATGCCTTTTCCTGTTCCCATGAAAAGGTGGTCAATTTGATGAAGCTGTGAAAAAAAATCAGTCTGCCACATCTGTGTATGTTTTGCCTAAAGTTTGGTAGTTCTTATCTCAAATATTCTGCCTGCCCTGAGCATAGCCCAGCTTAAGCAGGGAGGAGCTGAACAGGGCTTTTCCTGAGATTTCTTCCTCCAGTCCTGGTGCCCCAGGCACAGCCTGGAAAGCAGAGAGCACCTCTCTTGTGGACCCAGTGCCTCCCACTAAGGGGCAAGACAGGAAGCGAGGAATGTAAAGGTTTTGGAGAGTGGGAAAGAGCAGCTGGAGAGAATTAATCCTGTGCATGGCAGTGAAGCAGAGGCTGGAGAGGACCCAGGATGAGGAGACAGGATGGATGATGGTAAAATGTCTCCTATGCCCTTGAGTACTTCTTTCTGCAGACCTCTGGCTTTTTCTTTTGCATGCTCTGCTACTGGCAAACTAAATCCTTGCCAAAAATTAGTGAAAAGCCACAAATTTCAGCCTGCAGAGAAGCCCAGTGATAGAATTTTTTTGGGGGTGGCTTTTTTTTCTTTTCTTTTCTTTTCTTTTCTTT